>JAPYYX010002080.1:0-18631 GCA_030522605.1 Cremastinae sp. B BG-2022a | reverse complement strand
CTGTCTTTTGTTTCTCCAATTTCCCCAACTGAAATTGGAGAAACAGAAGACAGCGAAACAAACCCCAACTGAAATTGGAGAAACAGAAGACAGCGAAACAAACCCCAACTGAAATTGGAGAAACAGAAGACAGCGAAACAATTTCAGTTGGGGAAATTGGAGAAACAGAAGACAGCGAAACAATGGAGCCTGAGCCTTCGAAGGAAGGGACCGAAGAGATGGACACCACAGAGATGGAGTCCGGAGAAGAAAATTTCAGCAGTTCTTCGAGTGAAACATTGCAGTTATTGGCATTTGACAACAGCGGAGCTAAAAAGAGAAAGAGACTGAAAAGGGAAAAGAGAAAAATAATAAATAAACAATCATTTTTAAAACTATTTTTTGATGTATAATAAAAATTTTATGTATATGAAAGAAAATTTTTTTAATATAATAAAAAGAGTAAATCGAATTGTATCAATTAGAAAAAATGAATACATAAAATAAAAATATTTAAAAAAATTGAAAACAGAACAAAAAATTAAATAAATAAAAAATAATAAATAAATAAACCAACCATAAATAAATCAATAATATATTGAAAAATGTACATGTATAAAATTTGACTGCAAAAAAAATCATGGAAGTCGTAGATAGGTCGTTAGCTAAGTAGGTAGGATGTTAGGTTCACAATGCGTAGGTCCCCGGTTCGATTCCCCGTCAAGCAAACAATCTCGTCACGAAAAATCAACAAGCAAAAACGGCCAGTTATTTCGTTTTTTTCTATTTTATAATTATTATTTAATTTTTCTTTGAATTATCTCGTGGAGATAATGTTTTTTTATGTAGAACAGGACATTTTTTATTTAAAACATTTTTTGTGTGCTCATCGCAGTTCTGTATTGCTATCCCGTTGACGTCCGGTAAAACGTACGGCGCTGATCAGAGCGCCTTACGAAATTCAGCGCTCTACGCCTTACGAAAGTGTTACCCCCTTACCACGGGCCGGCCGCCCGGCGGATACGGTTTCCTGACAATCGCCGGATCCGTAGTTCGGCACGCCGGAGCAGAGCCTTACCAGCGCCGTATCAAAATTTCTACTCGGGTTCCTGCTGCCTCTTGCCTAATACTCCGAATCGTTCCTTCAGAGCTCACTTTTCATACAGTTGCAGAATAGTGCGATTCGCCAACTCGATAACCTCGCGATTTATCCATTTGTAGGGACCCATAGTCCCTCTCACTCTCGTCAGTAAAATCGAAAAATAAATTTCCACCGGGATTTTCACTCCCCGCATAAAATAATTTTTTGTAAAATTTCACGCTCTCTCTTCGGAATTTTTCGGTTTTCAATCTTCAGTTTCATTTTTTTGTCACTCTGGGAATCCCTTACTACCCATTCAAATTTTCGTTTTATTTCACTCTCTATCATAAACGTAGGGACAAGGGACAATCATAAACGTTGTCGCTGCGAAGTACGCTAATCCTTGTCTATCTGTTCTCTTCCCGTACACTCAATTTTTCCGTTCAATACAGTACTTATTTTTATGTATCATGCAGCACACATTTTGCCTATCCCTTCCAAAACTCCTTAACGGTACTTTCTCCCTTTTGAGAGGGTAGCGTTGGAGGACTTGGTCAAAAATTGAGTCAGTTAGCACCGGACACTCGCACAGCGAACAAAATTTTCAATCCGAAGAGAACTAATACGTTTTTTATATTTCTGGTTATGAATAAACTTGTTATGAGGGAATTTCATATTTTCTGTTCATCATTTCTTTAAACTCCGAACACGTTAGCCGCCAAACATTCAACACGTAGGTCGACAGTGATTGCCAAGAGCTCCATTCAATAATTTAAAAATTAAAGTTGCACCGATGGATTCAGCAATAAGTTCGTGGAATTTAGTATATGAATTCTTTTTCTCGCACATAATTAATAAATGAAATAAAAAATCATCAATAGTGGCTCTACGCGACGAAGAGGCCATCAAAATTTCTCACCTGTATAAGGATAACAGTTTTAGAAGTTGAAAAAATTAAATGTAAAAAGCCGAATGATTCTAACTAAGGATACGAGAATTTCAATTAACCCAGTAAATAAATTCGAAAATAATGATAGAATAAGAGTTTCGAAACTCGCAATAAAGATTTTACCACGCGATAAATTCGCTCGTTATACAAACACATACTGGATATAGTTTTTTTGTTCTCTATCGATGAATATCGCCGAAAGAACAATTAACATGGAGCTGCACCCGCTGAGTAAGATATTCCGAGATGATCTTTGAGGCTTGTCGTCGTATTAGTAAACACATTATTCCGCGCTAAGTATCCCTCCGGAGCAGCTTAACGCTCCGATGCTCCGAACGCAGTCCGTGTGCACTCTCGCGTCTCCGATTATGTACGCCATAATGCCACTGGCTTGTACGTTTGAAAAGGGCACCGCAGCAGGAGACGATCATTTTCCTTTTTCTCCACGTCGGTTAATCTAATCTCGCACACGCCTCAAATACATAAGATACTTTTAACACATCTGGCTCTCCGGTTCGCCACTAATTTCAATTGCTAATTTGCCGAGCGCTCGCGCGATGACAATAAATATCAACCGCTCAACGCGATACTCAGCAATATGCGATAATATAACACATCACGCGCGAGTATTGTGCCAAGCGCGAACAACTTTTCACTTTCCTTCCTCTCCGGAATAAATACGGCCCGTTTTAACGCACGTACCCGCCGCGCTCCAGTGTGAATTTGAACTTTTTAACAAGTCACTAATACGGTCTATTTTATATTTATTTCGAATTCTAAAGCGAGCGGATGAACAAAATTGTGTGGGTAATTTGAATCTTGTGCAACGGACAATCACGATGTCGCGGGCCCCGGTGTACTTTGCGTTACGGCGTGAAAGAACGAGCGAGAGAGGGAGAGAGAAAGAATGAGATGGTTCGAATTATAATCGTGAAGGCTCGCTTGTAGCAATAACGATGTGGAATAAAAAAGGAGCATCGGGCCAAAAGCCGATCGGCCGTCGGTATTTTTTTGATCTTGTACGAGAGAAAGAGAAAGAGAGAGAAAAGATTTCGCGAGCGTGTATGAGAGAAGGTAAGATTGAATGGAAAGGGGCCTGAAGGATGAAGGGCCGAATCCGTGAATTTGTGCATATGTGTGTATGCGTGTGCCATCATAACGCGAGATTGGCTGGGAGTCATGGGTTCGTCGGGCTAACCGAAAGAACGAGAGAAAGAGAAGGAACGGTGCCCTCGCGCGCCCGCGTCCACATATATCGTATGTCAATACTTTTTCCTTTCGTTCTGTATGTAAATCTGAGAGGGAAAGAGGAGAAAGAGGCCCGTGGGGGCGCAGGAGGGCAGCATCAATCAATGGCAGACGGCAGCTGATTAAAAATTGCGCAACAGCCATGAATTATTAATGCGACAATAAACGTGCAAATTCCTGAGCGTTACGGATACTCCTTGTTTCCTTTCTTTAAGAACTAGATTATTGACCGATATAGAATAAATAAATAAAATGATTTTAAAAAATCCAATCTACTTTTCAACACTTCTGTAAAATTGAGTAAAAAATCCTCGTAATGAAACACTTCGGTTTTTCAACAGTGCAAAGATATAGCAAAAAGAAATAAAAATCACTTTCAGTTCCGTGCACGTAAACATTTAGCAAAATATTCGTGCCACTTCACGAAATTCCTTCTCGACTAATACAGTAATCATATTTAATCGCGTGTGTGTTCTCTCCATTGTGATAACTCCGCGCAACGCGAGAATGTTTGCGAACGAGCGCGTAGGTATATATGGATGCACATTATAATAGCGCACGGCCGAACTTACGTGAATAACTTCATTTCCCTTAAATGAAGTATAATTTAAAGTTTTCCATACGCGAATTCGTGTGTACGGATGCACAAGAGTGCATACGAAGAGGTAAAAATAAAAGTAGCTCAGATATATAAGCTCTGGAAGAGTTATCAATGCAGGAGTGGGTTTGGCCGAAACGTGACTGACACGGAGAGCGGCCCCTCTGTCCCTCAACGAAAGGGAATAATTTTCTCAATCCGGTACATATATCTCGATGCATACGTGAATGCATACACACGCAGTAATGATAATTATAATTATAACAATAATAACAAGAATAAAATTGAAAACGGGAGTAGAGCGTGTACGTGTGTAAAAAAAAAGAGAGAGAAGAGGGATTGCGCGTGCGAGAGTGCGCGAGAACGATTGAGCGGGCATTGCACAAGTTAAACCGCACAGAGAACCAACGACGAGAAGTAACATACAGGATAGCGGAGAGTTCAAGACCCGTAATTAGCCTTGTCCGAGGATGCAAATTAACTTGGGGACTGCCGCCGCCGCCACCGCCCGCGACTTTATTCCATTTCGTCCTCTTTTAATGCCTTCGTTGTCGCTCTTTTTCTTCCTTTCTCCCGTCCCCTCTCGAGTTCTCTCGCTCTCTTTCTCGTTCTCTGGGCGACTTTTCGCTCTTGATTCAACACGTATGCCCCGCAGTATGCGTATACTCTGTATTATGAAAACACGGGTTAATGCTTTCATGGAGCCACGCGCATTATATTTGCCAACTTGTGTATTTGCATTCATTTACCTTTGGTACGTATACGCGCTCAATGAACCGATTACTCCGACACGATTTCAATTATCAATTTCCCATTTACCCTCGTTACTCTAAGCTATAAATTCCCGTCGGCAAGGCGATATATAAAACGCGAATGGCTTTGGGATATTTTACTTTACAGCACTTGTGACCAATTGACACGCCGTTTTTTCATAATTTTATGTGCATCGATTCTTACGTCTGATTTTTACGAATTGCAGCTTTTCATGCATTTTTTCACATTACTAAAAGAAATCGAGCCCGCAAATTGTCTTTCACATGGATCCTCATCTATGAATATTGAAGATGTAAAATTTTCATACAAAAGTGATTCTCACGGAAATATTTAGAGATAAATTTGTGAGAACAGATATTCTAAGTAAAGAGATAAATCGTGCAAGCCTGCCGAGTAGACTTATTGCTGTCTGGTTGAAATGCGAATTTTTTTTTCTTTAAATATTCATCAGTGATTATGGTAAACCTATAATTTGTGTAAAGAGATACCAGAGAGAAGAGTTTTATCGAATTAGTGTAATTTAGTCTGGTTATAAGCGAATTCGATTGCAACGGTTCAAGATTGAGCAAACTCTTTTTTCTGAAATGATGCAGGTCAATGACGGAAAATGATTTTTCTTTATGAAATCACAAGAGGGCATTAGTCGACTCTTCCTGCGAGGATCAATGAAGTTGAATAATTGCTGATTATCTTGCAGGGAATACGAAATATGCAAATCTAAGTACGGGCTACGTATACACACACACAATGACGAACTATCCAGTCATGATGCGGTTGGACAAATGGATGAGTTAACCAGCGCGTAGTTCAATTACAGCAATTAACGTTCCTTTTTTTTCTCGGTAAATCATTATGCGGGGACACGAAGCGACTTATCATTTAGAGAAAAAGCTCATCGCAGATAGTTTACGGTTGTAAGAACAATTGACTTATTCAAATGTTGTTAAAAATGGTGAAATTATACATGAAAATTTCTCATTTTTTGTTAAAAAACACGATTTGTGTTAAAATGACGAAATAAATAAAATTAAATTTAAAAAATAAACCTACATCTTTTGTTTAATATTTGTCTAATATTTTAGAAAAAACAAAAGAATCACATTTCATTCTTTGATGAAATGTGATTCTTTTTTCTTCGAAAGTTGTATATTTTCGATTTTTCGACTGCTTAAGGTATATGTTAAATGTATGCACGTGAATTCTTCTGGCTGATAGAGAAGTCCCTCTTTGGGATCGTAAGAAGACTATTCGTTCATGGGCATCCTCTGTCTCGTTTGTTCGTGCTTCCCTCACATAATCCCATTAGTATTTTAAGCTGGAGTACAGTCTTGATTTTTTGTAATTTGGTCGATACATGTCTGCCTGTCTGTGCCATCGAAGAGGGTGAATTTTCGACCGTTCCCTCTTTTTAGAAGGGATTCACCATGAGGACGTGTCGAGCCGAAGCCTGCTGGATGTGCAAACATTCACCACTTTCTAGTTGCAGTGAAAACTTTGAAATTGGAAGTCGTCTCTTTCAAAGAACGAATTTATAATTCCGTATTTGTAAATCCGTGAATTTGTAAAAATCCATTGACGCGAGAATATAAGTTTTTGTCATTCTTGTCGAATACGTTATTAATAATTAAGATTCGTGTTATTGACGTTTTGTACAACACTTAAGAGGAACTGTTCACGTGTCCCTGAAAACAAGACAGACAAGACTTTGGCTCGTTTGAAATCTTCGTTTGGTGCCTGCACGCTCCCGTGAGTTACAAGTTAGAAGAATCTGAATCTATTCTAATTTGAATTTGAATCTATTCTAATAGTTCCCTGCATCACATCTTTACAGATAGTTGTAAACATAATTATATGTATTCACACATCCGTATACACATACATAACATTGGCTACCACCACCATCTTGATCTGTAAATATTTTTTGACGCACAGGTAGAGTATTACGGTATTACTCTTTTCATTCTGGATTCAGTTTTGTAATCGCATCCGTTTTTCGGTACAAATTATAAAATCATTGTCCTCGTAACATATGAGAACGACTTCCTGTAGATAGCTTTCACCTAAAAGTAGCCGTATCAATGAGAGAGCGAAAGAGAAGGCGAGTAGGGCTCAAATATTTTCTGCAGCAGCCGATAGCAGTGGTTTAATGTTAATGGGACGATAGGATGATGAATAAAGAGAGAAACTGCCCGAAGCTCATATATATACAAATATCGGGAGGTGGTCGAAGGCGCGAGCGCGTGTGACCGCGGAACACCGGTTTCTTCGAGTGTGGGCTATCGTGAGTTGTACACAGGTATATAGGTATACGCTAAAGCACAGATATACGAAGAGAAGTAAGTCCGTAGATTCGTGGGGCGGTCGCGGTGCGCAATCTTCATCGACCACTTGGCAGCCTCGTAAAAGTTAATTAATTAGACGAGAGAAGGGACGAGTGGCCGCGGGATAAGAACGAGATAAAGCGAAATTGCGTTGGTGTCCGGCAGCGGGGACGATACTGCGAGCGAGAGACAGGGAGAAAGAAAGAGAGGGAAGAACAAAGAGAGCGAGAAAAAAGAAAGAGGAAGAGAGAACGCTCGCGCGAATACTCGCGTTCGGCCGAACATCGCAGTACTCGTTTTGTCACGTCTCTCTTGGCCCCTCTCTCCGCTTCCTTCTGGATAGAATGTCGCACGAGGAGAATTTTCGAGATTTCCATCATATCAAGATTTTGTTCTCAGATTATTGATTTACCGAGGAGCTATTCTTGAGATATACAGCTATTGTGAGCCGTGAGCGATGCAATTTCCTTCACCATTGTTTTCAGAGCTTAAAAATTAAAAGCGAATGCCCGTTTGAGGGGATGGGATTACAGCGTACGTAATTAGCCACAGTTTCTCTCGAGAATATTTATTATGTGCAACCAATTATTTTTCATTAAAATATCATTTAAAATATGGTTCCTGATGAGATAAAATTTGTGAGATTTCGGCCGATTTTATTTTCTCGTATATATTACGTGGAACTAAGGAAAAAATTGGAACTATAGTCTGTGAGGCCGATAAATTCCAAAAAACCCTAACTCACGCACGAATTAACTATCCGGGATGCATTTTTAATACGGGGTTCGAAAAAACCTCTTCAAATCACAACATGGGGATGTGGATGCAAATAATTTCGCGATTACGGAATTAACAGTGGAATACGAATGAAATTCGTTAGAAGAAATAGAAAGAATGTTACGAATTAAAACTATCGGCAATGATTTTTTAACACGGGGTTCGTAAAAACCTCTTGAAATCACAATATGGGGATGTGTGTAAATAATTTTGCGATTACGGAAAAGACATCAACAGTGGAATACGAATCAAATCCGTTGGAAGAAATTTAAAAATGTGTTACAAATCTTATACAATTGTAAAAATTTTTTCGCCCGATCTACAAAATAGAAAGTTCAGCGGGATATGACGATAAAGGGTCCCGCATTTCTGAGAACAGGAGTAAAAATTGTTATGTCCGAGCTCTCGGACAAACAAAGTCGCGAGGATGCGAGGGGGCGCTCTCATGACCATTCTTCACGCTCCGTAATTTGAAAAATTTGCTTCGAAATGACAATGCGTCGGGGAACATACGTGGATATGCGCTTAGACACGAGGGAAGGATCGACGGAACGGTTAGAGGGAGGAAGAAGGGGCGGCGAAAGAGGAGGAAGCGCGCCAGCCAAGTAATTGGACGTTAAAAGCGAGCGTGCGTACGTGTAATTTTTTTTCACGAGAGCATTTTTTTCCCGGGCAGTCTGTTTCTCACTCGTACGAAGAGAGAAGGATGTAAATGGCGACTCATCGCTTTCTTCGTTCATCTTCCTCGATCTTGGTATATGGTAAAAGCAACACGTGGTCATAAACACGATGAAATTTTATGCCGAAAAATCCTTCCTCCCATATCAACGTGAGGATTCCAAAGATTTACAATCTATACGCATGACACGCATGACACGAGAACTCCAAATGCATTTCAGTTAAAGAGGGAAAAGCATCCATGAAAAAATAAGAACAATTTTTAACTCTCAGGGCCAAGAAAAAAGGGAACAGAAGAAAAAAATATATGCATGTGGGAGCGGATGACTGATCGTATCGTTCTTTTATCAATGCCTACTTAACATTGCTGATTAAGACATTAATAAAAACAAGAGACAGTTAGTTCCTGGGTTCGCAGATTCGCTTGAAGTTTCTAAAGTGTAACACGCGAGAACATTTGGTAAAAACCAAATAAATATTCTATTTCATTTGCAATCCCACATACATTATGGGATCGTTAACTCAATCATGCTGCCGTCTTACAAAGTAATCAGTTTGGTTTTAGTCACGCTTCTTCCTTTGTTGATTGTGTGGACACTTGCAGACTTTCTTTGAGGTCGTATATGTTAAATATTGTTCTCTTTTCTTGTCGAAAAGCGACACGAGGAGGGTGTTGCTCGGAGACGATTTTTCCAAATTGTTTTTTGAAGAAATAATAGGATTAAAAAAAATGGTTGGGAAATTCTTTATTGCTTTATTGCTTTATGAATTGTACCCTTCGGTCAAAACATATTTCCTTTTCCTAATTTTTTTTTATATTTCAAATCTTAACGTATATATATTGACTAAATATGCACTGAACACTCTTTGTCTCTCTTTTTTTTTATTTTGGCTGAATGAGATCGGGGAGATGTACTCGAGGATCTTGGCGTGCAAAATGTTTCACAGATTGGTCCACATGAGCCGCGAAACCCTCTTGCCAGGAGACATAAAGTACGAGTGAGATTGTCGTCCTCGCGAGGAAAAACGCGTTTGAATCGCGAGTTCGATCGCTCGTACATCCCCCCCTAAGTACATGCAAGAAGTTACCCGCTTCTAAGTCCTTTCGACATTCGTGTGTGTATATCTCGGACGCAGACTTTGGTCGATGCGGAGCGGCAATTGCTGCCAGGCTCTCTCGTCCGGATTTTACGAGATTCACGCCTTGGCTTCTCCCTCCTCTGTAGACGAACGAACGTGCTAACTCTCGGGCAAACGATTCAAAGATAAAGAGGAGAAGACGAGAAAAGAGCGCGAGAAGGTGTCGACGATGATGGCGCTGGAGAAGATTCGCGTAGGTGTCACAGACAGTATTCAACTCCGAAGATTGCAAAACACGCGTGAACATGTTCGCGAATAAGTTTCAAACATATAAAATAGACGAAAGTTAAGAAGAAACGTATGATCTGTCTTTTCGTGAAGCAAGAATAAAATTATCAATATAATAAAACTTTTGTATCACTTTTTAATGACACGTGATCGTCGAATCAAAAAATGTGTCCTTTGACGTACATTTTTCTTTTTCACATTCGACGATGACATATAAATACGCATAACCACGAGGGCTGTTGGCACGCTCTTTTGCGCGTATAATCGTCGTATAGCGTGTGCCGAGGCATTAATTTGTAATGGTCAGTGCTATTCCCAGATCTTCCATCACAGCTCGCTCGTTCCTCTGCTTTCTGACCGTGTGCTACCCGTTTAATCATTCCGCCAAGCTACGTCGCAGCCCATCACGTAATCCTCTTTTACCAAAGAACTATCTTACATATGTACCACCGTCTCTCGTGGTTATTATCCTGTCTTGATTTTTAAAGAATCATGGCCTTTCCCTCCCTCGCTCTCGATCAGTCTATTTCTCTCTCTCTCTCTCTCTTGCGTTCTCACTTTCTCTCTTTCTCTTGATTCTTATTTCTTTACTTTCCTCCTTGCATCCATTTTTATATAGATATACGAACTTGCAGCATGTTCAGCATCAGCAGAAGCAACGGGTCTCTCGTGTGCATCATGAATACTCATCAGGAACAGCAGCCAACAACGTCCCGAGGACTATAGCAACCGCGGCAATAAGAGGTTTGCGGTCACACATTTATTTCCTGCGTGCATAATGTATCGGACATTCGATGCACGGTTATAAAAGTACTTCGAGTCGCATCCCGTTTGTCGTAATTTGAAAATTCGCACGAAACATTATAATTCTCTCGAGTCACGAAAATTAGGATGTCTCCCAATGAGGTTATCGATAATTATGAAATCTAGTAAAATCTTCGAGATCCGAGTAGAATCGTCAGTAGAAATACCGTTGGAATAAAAGTGTATATAAATGATGTCTTTTTCAGTGATGGTACTCAATCATGAGAGAAATAATTAATGAGATTCGCGCTGATGCGACGAGGACCGGTCGAGTAAACCTAAAATGGCCCATACTCGTTCACACACGTAAACAAATTGCACGTACACATATCCGTGCATGCCTACGCAGTTCGTTCGTTTCTTCTCTCGTAACTCGAAGAGTCCTCGCAAGCTGAGAGACAGCTTGGCTTTGAACAAAAGGACTTGCAGACGCATAGTGACTCTGCCTTCGCTTCTTCCTTCTCATTCTCTATCTTTTATTCTCTTTCTCTCAACTCGACTGTCTGTCTCTCTCTCTCTCTCTCGCTCTCCGTCCTTTCGGTTCATTCGCTATCTTAAATAAAACGAGAGACTATACGCGCTCATCGTCTCTCACTTCCCTCTCCAAGCATTTAGCCTATTAATTACGTACGCTGGCCGCCGCGAAAAGACACACGCGCGTGTGTGTGCGAGAGATACCGTTAGCACGACGATATGAACACAGATATAGATACCGTGCCGCCCCGGCTCGCGAACTTGTCCGGCGTCGTTACTCGTACAATTTCTTCCCCGGCGTGTTTCTTATTTTTATTTATACTCGCGCGTATATATCACCGAGCGCATGAACTCTCGGAATGACGTATAACGGAGATGGACGAGATCTAATATCTCTCAGGTCGAGAACAAAAGGAGAATATTTGTCATTAATCATTGACGAGGACAAAATTCAAGGTGGCCGGTGGCCTCTGATGTACGGCGCGGAATATAACGAGTAAGTGGATATACGTATACTAAATGTACAATAACAGTGAAAAGTAGTAAAAATGTAGTCGGAACGGTAGAAACGCAAGGCATTACTGGAAATATCACCGCGAGTGAGCGTGTGTTGGCGCAAAAAGCGCGAAAGGTCACCACGAGAATGGTCAAGTCGTTTAACAAGCGATTTGTGCGGTCTTCGCGCAACTTTATGAAAGCCTTAAGGTCAATAGCGAAAGGAGTACGTGTACACGCGTCTATACGCGCCACCCAATGGGTCATTGTACTGTGAGAAAAATAGAAAAAAAATCGAGACGACGGTAAAAATGCAATTCAAGATACATAATACATCGAGACTGTAGAATAAGTTTTCCAAATTCGAAATCCTTCATCAGGATGACCTTTCATGTTTTCACTTTTCCCTGATGATCCCAGAATCGTGGAAAAAGAAACGAGAGAAGAAAAATGACAAAAAAAAATCGTCAAGACGCGATTTCGTTTTCCATAAGTCGCAATCGCTTGAGTCAGGGTTCCTCCGATTTGCCGGTCCCGCGAGAAAACTCCGAACCGCGAAATTACGCGTCGCCGATGTTGAATCGCCGGCGCTGCCGGTTCTGGTGCTTTTGCCGTCGATTCTGGCCTCGCGTTTTCTCCGCCTGGCTCACCGGGCGCTCGGCTGAGGAGACGAAAAGGTACGGAGGAGAGGGAAAACGAGTCGAGAGAAGGGAGATGAGCGAGAGGAAGGGAGTTCGCCAACATCTTATACACAGAGTATACGAAGGGAATACGGTGCAGCCGCAGTTGGACCTCGTTCTCATCTCTCAGCGAGCGCGTACGGAACGCACACACGTACCGGCGAACACACTCTTTCGAGGATTCCCCGTGTAAACAGTATTACACACTGGCTCAACGAGAGAAAGAAAGGCAAAGGATTGCGCTCGCGACTCGCCAAGTTATAAGGGATAGTAAGAGAATCTGCCTCGAGCATCTCGCTTCTTGCTCGCTCTCGGTCTCTCTCCCTCTTCTTTTTCATATCCCCGTGCGTCTCTCTCGCACTCGAAAAGCTTCTCTCAACCGACCAAACCGGACTTTCGTACTCCGACAAACCTGTGCAAGGATGATTGCATTCCGGACATGCGGAGATGCAAAGGTTTTATGAAACCCTGTGCTCTCTCTCCCGATGGCGGAGAGACGAGAGAGAAGGCGAGAAGATGCGAAAAACGAGAGAGCGAGGAGGAGCGACGAGTATATGGTGAGCTATACGCAAACAGAAAAACACAGAGATGAGCAAAAAGATATCCAACGAATGAAAAAAAGGGGGAAAAAATGAGGGAGAAAAAATCGGAAAAGGCAGCCAGACGAACTTCAGTTTCAACATTCCCGTAATTTCACGAACATATAACGAAAATTCTCATATATTGCATTCGGACGGCGCATAAATCTCACAGTACACCCGCGAGTGTTACAATGAACTTTTTAATATCGTATAAAAGCGATCGAATGCGAATAACATTGTTATCAAATGCCCGCACAATAATCGAAAATCACACACACACACACACAAACGGGTGCAAACCGCCCATACAGACGTTGGCAACGAACAGGGGAAAACTTGATTCATGAAAATAATAAATAATACGTAGCAGTGTTGACGGCTTATTAGTCATCTTCAGTTAAACCATTAAACATTTTCTCGTTACGCAAGGGCATGAAAAAAAAAGTCGTTTAAGATAAAAAGTGCGAAAGATAAAACACGTCTAGACAAAAAAAAATCGAGAAAGTGCTGAGAGCGCGATAAATTGCGAATGGGAAATAATATATCGTTATATTCTGGGAGCAAGGCGTGTCTCGTTCTCGTCTCGCGCGGTTTATAATGCCGCTTCGCGTATCATCGTCGTACTGTTTATGTACGTAGCTCCGTGCACGGTGTGCACACTCACGTATTTGTACACATAATACGTGAGAGTCCGTAGCCCGGCGCGATGTGTATTACTTTCCATTTAGTAACGCTCGTTGATGATATTTAGATTACGAGCGGGGCACGCGCCGCGCGTCAACGATTCGCATACTTACGTTTCTATATACGCGAGCGCACATGTGTATACGAAAGCGCTCGCACATATAGATTTATTCGTGCACCCGCGGTAAGTATATTTATATCTGAGGGCACCATGCGGTACCGCGAACCGCGATATCCGAGTGAATGCGCACTGAATCTTTCTCCGAGTCGGCATCCTGGCGGCGCTGACCGAGGGAAAAGGAGTCTTTTATATACGCATATTATATATTTTCACTCGAGCAGCGAGTCATATATGTTTATTGTCCATTTGCGACGTTAAACGTATAATATAAAACGACAGGGTCCAGGTGACTCGGACCTTTTCGCTTCTATTATCGCGTCTGAACTCAAACTGGCGTGGAGAACGTTCTAATATAAGAGAGAAAGTCGTGGAAGTGTATAGCCGTGGATGCGCGCGGACGGGAGTATGTATATAGAGACGTATGTTTTACTTGTTCTCGCGCATTAATAATGGATTATCACGCTTTGAGATCGTTGCGACTATATTGAGATATCTTTAACGATGACGTTACGGTAATGCAAAGCCCCTGTGGGAGCGGAGAATCTCTATTCATTCGGCCGCACCACCGGATCATATTTTCCATGCGCGATATAGACGAGAAACCGTTACAATAATTGAATCATCCCATCAATCATCCCGCGGTCACGCCTGTTTATAGTACACACACGTTTCTAGCAACTCGTTATCAAAATAATCGCTACCTCACTGTACTCGCAATCGCGGCATCCCTCGTTCGAGCGTGTGTACACGAGCAATCAGGCATTTTGTCTTCGCCAAGCGCAGATAGCGAGTATATCTCGCGTGTGTGCGATAGTTAAAAAAATAGGTGAAGAAAAAAACGGAATAAAAAATATTCTATTAAAACCGGCTTGCCGGCTCATTGTGCTCGGGTGTATAAAACGTGAATCACGTCTGGATGGGCGCAGGAGAACGCGGGGAGGAGATGAGGCGGTGGCGTCGAGGCAGTTATCTCTCTCTTCTCCATATTTCCAGACGACGCCTCATCTCGTCTTGTGGGCATAAGAAAATGGTAAATGGCGGAGGCACGTGTAAAGAGGGGTAAAGAGAAGAACTTATGCGCCCGCGCTCGTTTCAGCGCGAGAGAGTGAAAAGGAAGGAAGAAGCAGAGAGAGAGAGAGAGAGAGAAGGGGAGAGAGGAATAAAGAGATGGAAGAAGGAGAGAAAAAGAGGTCGGAGTATAGAGAAGGCCCGAAAGTGGGCATGGGAAAAGGCAACGAGGTATATCGTGCCGGTGAGTTAAGGCTAAGACTGGATTCCGCGGGGCGAGGCTCCTCGGAACCTGCGTGTATGCGCGTCTGTGTGTTTATGCGCCTCTTCTCTTTCTCTCTCTCTCTCTCTTTCTTTTTCCACCTTGTTGCGGCGGGTGGGAGTGTACAAGGTCTTCGATACCTCGTAAATTACCGCTCCGCTGCTGCTCGACGCCCTCACCCTCTCTCTCATCTCGCTGTGCGCCTGCTGCCTTTTTGCCTTCCCCTCCTTCCTCTCCTAGCGCGGGTCTTACTACGTCTATTACCATCGCGATCTCTCTTCATCCCTCTCCAGCCTTCTTTTTTAC
This sequence comes from Cremastinae sp. B BG-2022a, assembly GCA_030522605.1. Classification (NCBI taxonomy): domain Eukaryota; kingdom Metazoa; phylum Arthropoda; class Insecta; order Hymenoptera; family Ichneumonidae; species Cremastinae sp. B BG-2022a. The sequence continues at coordinate 3,443 of JAPYYX010002080.1, read as the reverse complement.
CTCTCCTTCCCCTTCGCTCATTCCGATCAGCTTGCCCGTGCACCTTTCCTACGCTTCTTGTTTTATCTCCGCCGCAGTCTCCTATTCGCGGACGAAGGAAGGAAGAAACGCTTCTCGATGACTCCTAAGCTCGATACCGCACGTTGCTACTCTTTCACTTTCGAGATCGTGTATACTCCGTTCTCTCTTACTGAACAAGAGTGAGAGGGAAACGATGAACAGCACCGCAAACAGCGAACCTGATGAGTTAAGTCTTCATCCGGACTCCGAGGCAACCTTAACCCCCTCCCACGTCTTTTTCCCTTCCCTACCACTCCACCCGCCCTTCATCATTCTTCGAGTCATCCTTTCCGCGTTATGCCGTTGAGTTATGTGATATTTACATAGCTCTTAGCCTTCAGTCCCTCCCTTCCGCTCTTTCACTCTGTATTATCTGGTGAAATTCATATTACCACGCAACTAAAAAATAATGGAATTCATCTTTATTCTAGAATTCATCTCAAGAGATTTGATTGAACGGTTAATTGCTATACGGATGTTACCAAAGTGTTGAATCTATAATTCGATACAATTTTCATTCACGCAATATTAACGTTACAAACCCGAATCGAAACGCAAGAAATTAAAATCAAAAGAAAATTGAAAAGTTCGGTGACATGAACATAACTCATGCGCATCGCATAATGTCGAAACATTTCTATAACTTCCTATATTTAATTGAATACACATATCAAATGCACATTATAAACGTGACTATTGAATAATATAACAGCAAATTCGGGTACTCTAAACCATAAAATTAAATTGAAGTGCAATGAAAAAATGCTTCTAAAAAACATCATTTTAGAAGCGCAAAGTTTCATTAACTTTTACATCATAAGTGTGGGAATACGAGAGAATCGGAAATAAGCTAAGAAATATCGATTTGAACAACGATTTAAAATTTAAACAAAATAATTAAACTTTATTGAGTAGAAGAATTCACGTCTTAACTCTTCGGCTTGTCAATTCAAACTGTTTTTCTCCGATGCTTAGCTTGTCTTTTTTTAGATAGGAGACATGAATGCCTCGATCGTTGCTCATCCATCCCTCATAAGTAACATTGACAGAACATTTACCTATAAATTTTGCAATCGTTTCAAGTGTATTTGCTAGATTAGTATGTAAGGCGGTATAAGAAATGGTACATGTTCGTTTTGTGTACGTTGGACCAACACGAATAATTTCGACAATGGAAAGAGAGTTATCTTGAATGTTAAACTTCGAAATTGAAAAGATTGAAATTTTCAGGTGCCATCGATGTTTCTCCGGTAGAAATCAAGTAATGAACCGGCTGCCGTATCAGGCTCGGATAATTAAGAAATCCATTTCAAGCGCGGATCCGATTTAGCGTTACAGATTCGGATCCGCGCCTAATCAGGCGAACGTAGATAGGCCGTATCATTTATGGACGGATGCCAGATCCGGCCCTTATCCGTGCTGGATCCAAATTTTCAGTTGGGGACCACACTAATGAGTTCACACTGGATTGCGAGAAAAGATGAAAAAGTTTATCCTACAAACAGCAAAAATTTATCTTACCAGGATTCCTCTTATAGAGTGGCGACTGTATTAGGATCTGGTAAAAAAATCGAACTAGTGTAACGCGACACAATCAATAAAAAATTGCAATTATTGTAATCATCACTGTACCGATGTTGTCACCATTCGACTAAACTCGACCCCTATATCAGATCCCAATGTGTATACACAACTATTTTCAGGAATTAAAATTGTTTTCTCATCATCTAAAGATGAACTTTAGTCAATATTCTCAGTTCTTCACGTTTTCATACTATTGCGAATCAATCCTGACTAAATAAAGCGTGTAAAAAAGAGTTAAAAAAGGACGTCGAAAACATTCATCCGCTTTAAAGTTCTATGCTTAGCTTAATAAAATTAATATTGTAAAAACCTTGGAATTCATTTTATTAATAACATAAAAACCATTCAAACAGAATATTATGCGAAAGGAAGTAAGAGGTTATAAAAACAACTCGCAAGGAGCAGTCTATTCTGATATTGGAATGCGCTTACTCGCTGAGAAATTAGAAGTGCTTGAAGCGTAGAAGGAGAGAAGAGGAGGAAACGGACGCATAAGCGAGGAACCAAAAAAGGTTATAAAAGAGAACGAATCTATGTTACACATGGAAGGGTGCCAACAAGAGAACACGTATAGAGCGAGTGAGAGAGACGAGACAAGTTTCCTCTGCTTTGAGCCTTACAATCCTTGAAATCAAAAGACCTCTGAAACCACTCTTTTGAACTTGAATGCGAGGGGATTCACGATTCTACGGAGGTTCCCCGAATATTCGCATCAGAAGTGTGCCATCATGCACGGAGGAAAGAAAAAAGAATGAAGGAGGCTGGACGCACGTACGATTTGCCATCGACAAAAATACCTGTGCTTATCCAAATTGTATTAAATATCGTAATTTTATTCGAATATTTTCGACATGTATATTGCATGGAAGGAAAAAAAGACGGGGAGTGGGAAAAATGAACATTTAAAAATGAAACTCGTCTGGGCTTTGTATTCTGCCACAAAAAACCCGTTGAATAACGTACTGGATATACTAATGTGTGCTACATAATGTGGATATATTTTGCAAAGCTTGGAATTCGAAGCCATAAGCCAATTTTAGTGTATGCGAATCTTTTTCTCGATTTTTTGTCTACCTCAAGAGCGGTTTTTCATAAAATAGGCGTAACAGGTGTCATGCCTAGCTATCGGTTACTAATGACCGAGGCCATGTGTTCCCAGTTTTTGACTTCATCCCGCACAAACACACGAACTTTGAACATTTACACCCTCAATTCCAAGAGAGGAAATAAAGTATTTATTTTGTAGGGTCTGAAAAATGGACAAAGCGAACGAATCGATATTTACGTAGCATGGATGAGGCGAACAAAATAATACGTGGATTATTTATTTCAAAATTTATGACTTGCAGAACAATTTTTCAATAATTCGCATATAGAGCATGCTAGAGATTCGAATATTTAGAAATAAAAATAAGAGATTCAGGACTGAGAAAACCGTGGGGTTGCTGACCGCATAAAAATCTTCTTTTTTTCGACCGCGGCGCGCCTTGAATTTTTTTCAAGGACCCGCCTACGGTCGTTACGTTTTATACGAGAAGGCAATTTCAAGTATATTCGAATCGTCGGGAAAGAATCACAGAATAAACAGAAAAAAATCAACGTTAATTTTGCAAATTCTTGGCCAATTGTATTGGAAAAAAGAATTTATATCGAATTACCATTTTCAGGGGTACGAATCGCGTGAAATGGGCACATATATATTGTGACGTGGTATTTTCCCGTCACAAATTAATAGTAATAAAGGAGAGAGAGACCCCGGTTTCCATCTCTCAGCTCGTCGTCCCGATCGCCGCACAGGT
>JAPYYX010002079.1:0-18634 GCA_030522605.1 Cremastinae sp. B BG-2022a | reverse complement strand
ATGGCGGTGTGGTCGAATTTTTGATGACAATTCATTTAATAATTGAGAAATCCGTAATTTACGAAATCTGAGTGGTCACGTGGTTTCCATTGCCCTTAACACGCTTTATTTTCTATCGTATCTGCAATTTACTCGAATTTTGACAACTGCCACAAACAGGTCATACAAATCGTATGAGAGAAAGACCAAAAAATTGAAAGAACATCTAAAAGAAAATAAAAAATTACCAAAATCATCGCGAATATTCACCAGAATATGAGCACTAGACTGCATTATTTTTATTAGATATTTTAAGAGCAATGGTCGTCCGACTTCTATGATGTCAGCCTGTTTTTAATTAATTAATAATTAGTAAACTATTTTTCGTAAATTGTTAAAAAAATCGAAAAGAAAAATCGTAAATGTATAGTTTAGTTATATAATAAAAAGAAAAAAATTAATACCAGGTGATATGTCTTTCAGTAGGAAAACTGTTATTGTACATATTGACGACAATGGCCAGTGCGATCACGTACGTGTTTTGACGGGCAACGTGCCGTGATAACCCCCACTAGTTCTCTAGGAACCCGTGATCTTATTCGCACTGTCGATAAATTTGGTAAAGGATCAACTAATTGTAAATTTTTAGCCGAAACGAGCGACAGCATCGTCGCGATAGCGAAGATGAAAAAAATTCCCACCGATATTTTCATATTTTAAAATATAGAGAACGCCACAAATGTCAAAAACGTTGAATAATACTTAAGAATGTTAAGAAACTGCACAACAAATTTCTTAATAAACAGTTTATTTCCACACAGATGACTCGTTCAATCGAGTGCTCGCGACGGTTGATCCGAGATTCTAATGAAATACTTCCTGCTCTGCTTGTAGTTTTATACCAGAAAATCTGCCAATCAGTAATTCTTACTCATTCATGGAAAATCTCGAGAATAAAAAAATTTGATATCAATCATAGAATGATTGCTGTAAAAAAGACTTCAAATCAATTTTTGAGTAATTTCTTCCTTCGTAATGAACGCTGACGAGACGATATTTCAATTATGTCGAGATACATAGTATACACACTTTTTTTTAAATATCTCCATGAAAAGAAATGAAAATAATTTCATCTTTCTCGCTTAATATTTTTTTGATGATTTGATGTTAATTTCAAATTTTTCGATTCGATAATTCTTTAGATACTTTAGCGGTTTTTTCGAAAAATGTCTAACCCGAGTAAGTCTAAGTACTTTATGTTTGAGTAATAAATGTTGTCGATGGGAAGTCCGATGATTACAGTGCAAAAAGTGTATTATTATGATGCGAGTACATATATCGAAGTTATGATGCAAGAATATTGAACGCAGTGATAAAAAAATCGTGCAATTTTAAGTTTTTTTTTTTAAATTGAGAATAGAGAATAACTGAGAAAACCTGAATTCATAGTGATGAGGAAAAAAATTCGAAAAATGTTGGATCACAAAATACAACTTAAAATAATTTTGTTTTTCGTACTACAGCCGTCAATCTGAAAGCTAGAAAATCATGTGTTTTATTATATGATATATTAGTCAAACAACGAAAGATCGTTATATTTACTAGAGATTTTAATAGAGATAGTACAGAACTGGAGAAAAATCACCATCACAAAGGTTCAAATAAATAAAGCGTCAAGTTATTACAATTTTATTAAGCAGACATTATTGATATTAGAAAAAAAATTACACTTTGGCGACATAGAGTGACCAGTCCCAGAACTTAAAAACATTTTAACGTGAACAAAAGTGAATACAAACTATTTAAGCAAATGCTAATTTTTCGATGACATTAAAACTTCACTGATTTGAGTTGTTTTTTAATTGATAGATTTCTTGTCCTTGATACTCTCCATCACGAGGTCCGAAACATTAATGAATATAAAAAAATTTCCATTCGAAGAAATTCTATCAGGCAAAAGCTCTATTTTGGATGTCCTTCGATTTTTCTTCAGAAATTTTGTTGATGGTCCCAAATGCAAGAGTTCGCTCACTCTCGTTTCTCAATATCTAAGTTGATCGACCAATCTGCTTCGATTCCATACATTAATCCATTTCTAATGTTTCCCTGTATCTCTTTCTGAAAATATGAAAAAAATAATAATTCAAATCAAAATAGTTCCTACCACTTTAATTTTCGTTTTCGTAATTAAAACAAATAAAATAATTTCCGTTTCTATTAAATTGAATTAAATCCTTTCTATAGAAATAAAAAAATAAAATAAAAAAACAAGAGTAAAAAATGCACATGAAAGTGCTAAGTAGGTACACACCATTTGATCGAACATTAAAACTCTTTCACAAACTGATGAATCGGCAGCCTCGACTTTTTGTGCGTTCCAATTTTTTATTTTTATCATGGTGGTATTTTATCAATTATTTATCGCTCTTTGAATATCAATTATATTTGAACAGTGTATTATAAACAGCGTAAAAGTAACGTTTTATAATTTATAATAATCATAAATTTATTGTTGATTTTTGGTTGGAAGCTTTTTTATCTAAAGCTTTTTATATACTTAAACGACAATGGCCGTTGCCATCAGGTGAATATCTTGGCGGACAAGTTCCCCTGACAATGTTCACTATATCCGGACGACTCCGTCTTGTTCGCACTTGCGATATATTTGGTAAAAGATCGACTAAATGTAAATTCTCCGCCGAAACGAACGACAGCATCATCGCGATAGCGAAGATGAAAAAAATTCCCACCGATATTTTCATATTTTAAAATATCGAGAACGCCAAAAATGTCAAAAACGTTGAATAATACTTAATGTTAAGAAACTGCACAATAAATTTCTCAATGAACAGTTTATTTCCGCACAGATGACTTTTGTTCAATCGAGTGCTCGCGACGATTGATCCGAGATTCTAATGAACTGCCTCCTGCTTTGCCTGAAGTTTTATACCAGAGAATCTGCCGATCAATAATTATAATTGTTAGTCATTCGCTGAGAATCTCGAGAATAACAAAATTTTATATTTATCATAGATTGATTGGTGTAAAAGGATTTCAAATCAATTTTTGAGTAATTTCTTCCTTCCTAATGAACGTTGACGAGCCAACGTTTCAATTATGTCGAGACATACAGACATACTTTTTCTCAAAGAAATATTTTAAACTAAATATTTTTTTGTTGATTTGATGTTGGCCTGTTACTTCCAAATTTTTCGATTCTTTCTCTGAGTTTTATATCACGAAATTAGTGTATAAGTCTAATATTCCAACATGAATTCTTTACTACAGAGCTTGAAATATGCGCCCCTTAGTAATTAAGTTTTTATGTTTTTACTGTGTTTTTTTAGGTTTTTACAGGATCTACTTTTTTTTCATTTTTATTTTTCATTTTTAGTTTAATCAAAGAATAATCATCGATGAAGAATGTTTTTTAACCACATTCAAAAAATTGTTAATAACGTGAAATTGGTCGTTATGATCGTATATTGTAAGAACACTGTAGAAGAAATTAATATTGTATGATATATTAGTCATAAAATAAGAAATTCATTTTTATTACCAAATATATGATTTTTCTATAAAAACTTTTACCATATGATCAAACGACAGCGACCGTTCCTATCTAGTAAATGATTTCTCGGGCAACGTCCACGTACGGCGTTTGGTTGATCAATAACTCCCGCATATACTGAAACCGATGACAGTATCATCACGACGGCGAAGAGAAAAATTTCTTTCAATATTTTCATATTTCAAAAAATGAAAAACCATAATGAAAATGTAAAAAACTCGGAAAAACACTTGAGGATATTTAGAAACTGCGCAAAAAATTATGAGTCATTTTTATTCCGCACAAATAACTTGGTCAATTTTCTCGAGTGTTCGCGACGATAGACACGAAATTTTAATGAAATATTTCCTCGTTTGCTTGCGCTTTTATATCAGTAACCATGATTCATTCGGCAGGAATATCTCATCAATAATAAAAAGATCTGACGTTATTTATTAAATTGTTTCTATGAAGAATTCGGAATCAATTTTTAAGTGAACTATTTCTTTATAATCAACGCTGACGACTGGAAATTCCAATTTTATCGTGACATAAGCACAATGTCTCCTACGTGTCAGTCGAATTGACAGTTTTTAAGAATTATAGAATTCAAATATTTAAATAATAAAAAAAACAATTTTTAATACGATAGAACAAGAGAGCACCAAAAGTTACATCAACATAAAAATCACAAACAGAAATACATATTTTGATTTTTCTTCGACTAATCTTTAGTGATTAAATAATTTTCATTCTTCTAACTTGCTGAATTATAAAAATGATCCTTGATTTCGTTATAAAAGTTCATGCGATTGGTTGTCCGTTCATGAGAATTCCAATATTTACAGACGAACTATGTTGTTAATTTTTTTCTTCTGGAAGTTTCGTTGATGATTGCAGATCCACAAACTTTAATCAATTCAATTCTTTCAATTTTTCAGCTCTTCAAATTTTTTGCTGGACGAAATCCTTTCCAACTTTGCGATGAATTGGTTCTTTGTAAAAAGAGAAAAAACAATTATTAAAAAAATTATTTATTTTATGTATTTAAAAAAAAATTTTAAAAACGACATAGAATAAAAAATCCCATACAAAAAAATGACTCACCAACTGATCGAAAATTGAATTTCTTCCTTCTCATTTCCGATGCATATTCGCAGTATTTTTTTGTTAATAATTTTATGGCGAAATTATTTTTAAACGAAAAATTGTTTATTGCTCTTTGTGAATATTGATAGTAACATTTGACACTCAATGCAGAAGAAAATTGATTTTAAGTTTAAAAAAACGAAATAATTTTGATGACCATCTCTTAGTAAAGAAAAATTTTTTTTTCTATCCTACATTTTTCCGACATCGACCGTGAGTGTCGTGTCGTGAATTTCCTGAACAAGGTGCCGTGACGATGCTGTGACTTGGGTATTTAATATACGGTCCACCGCCGGAAATATCCGACATCACCATCACTACTGCAAAAAGTAAAAACAGTCCGATCGATATTTTCATATTTCAAAATACGAAAAAGTATTCCAAATAGTAAAAAAAATGCAGTAAAGAAGTTTCTAATGTGTATAGTATGTGTATTTGTGCTTTTTGTATTAGTATTTGTATATTTGTGAACGGATGACTTGTTCAATTTTCTGAAGTGTTCGCGACGATTAGCGCAAGATTCTGCTGAAAAATTTTGCTTCGATTGCAGTTTTATACCGACGACTCTGCCGATCAACCGTTATTATTCTGTCATCGAGAATTTCGAGAATTCATAATTGAAAAAATTGACAGTAATGATAAAAATATAATCGATAGTCAGAATGATCGAAATTGTTTTTATGACTGCAAAAAATATTATGCAGTTGATTTTTATATGGGAAAACATTAAAAACTGAAATATTAAAAACTGTGAAATCTTAAAAATTCGATAAAGATCTTGAGAATTCAAAAAACTGTGGAAAAATCTCAAAAATTCGATAAAGGCCTTGAGAATGTAAGAAAACTACGCAAAAAATCTTACAATGTATAGATTTTCATAATTATCTGCTTGTTTAATTATTTTCCTTGTCGATCCGAGGTTTCGTTGAAATGTTTCCTGCTTATCAATTGCAGTTTTGTACCCGAGACTCTCACGATTTATAACTTTATTATCTGTTCTTCAAGAATTTTAAAAAACAAAAGATTTCGGATTAATTTTCCAGTTATTTTTATAAGAAGTTGAAAATAAATTTTGAAGGAATTTGTATCGAATTATAATACCAACAAATAACAAAATTTTATATAATTACATCATGAATCTTATTGTTAAAAAATTATCATTGTTCATAGAATAACTAATTAAATTAATTTACTTTTTCAATAAATAAAGATCGAAAATTGTCAATTAAATGAACATCTTTCAAAGTCAAAAATAAACAGAACCTATCTCAAAAAATTAATTTATAATCGAAAGTTCATTAAAAAAATTACAAGTAATTTTATAAACTTAGAGAAAACCTTCGAATCAAGTTACTTTTCATAATTTAAAAAAATGTATAGTCAAAAATCAATAGCAGTACCAAAAAGCAAATAAATCAAAGTATTTTAACCAAAAAAAAGACGATGTCATAATGTTTAAGTAAAACAAAAATTTTTTAACTCGAATTGATTCTTAAAATTAAAAAAATAAATCAGGTAAAAAAATTAAGAAGATTTAATACTCACACTTGATTTGAAAATTGGTGCTCCATTAGTCTACGTTCCCAAAACATTTTATGAAGTTTATTTTGAGTTTAGTATTATATCGATGTTTAATAAAATATTTATTTAAGCATTGGTGCATTTTAAGTGTAATATTTAAAAATAGTGCAGAATAAATTTAATCAGAGAATTCGTTAGCCAACACTTTGGCGACACTTATTATTGCTGTCGGGTCTACCATGCCCCGCGCAAGGTCCTTTAATAGCGTTATGACCACCGCCACGTCGACGTTTTACTCGTGATAGATTCCGCAAAGAATTTCCAGGACCATCAGCGGCACCGAAGGAAATCAGCATCAACCCGATCAAAGAGAGGAAGAAAAATGCGATCGATATTTTCATATTTTTAAAAATAGAAAAAATATGTACCAAAAAATAATTCACAATTCGACACAGAATTTAAAAATGTTAAAAATGCGGGACGGAGCTAAAAATTGTGTACAAAACTCAGGAGATCAATTTTTAAGATTAAAATCAGGAGATTTTATTTTTCTGGACTGTTTTCAATTTTCAAGTTGAGATTCTGCTGCGATACTCTCGTTTCTCTTGTTGTTTTATACCTGCGATTTCCCCATTCGACCTTTTCGTTGATACATCAAGAATCTCACGAATGAAAAAATGTCGACGGTATTAATTAACGAGCAATCGCTACGATGAAGGCTTCGCGATCAATTCCTGAGTAATTTATTCCTGTGCAATTAATTCCAATGAGCGGAAGCTGCGAATATATTATGCAGCAAAATATTTTCTAAGAACAAGATCACGATTGGAGAACGGAAATAGTCCGAGGATATCGACTGCTCAAATTTATTGACCGATACGAGGACCCAAAATTTTTTCTTGTCATTATTTTTTTTATCATTATTGTTTATTTTCTTATCAACAAATATGTAAATAAATGACAATTATTTTCAATTTAGTTAGTTTAATATTATAATTTTAAAAATATAGAATTTTAATACACAAATATTATTGAATTATCATTAAATTTTTTTAGGTATTTTTTCTATTCTAATATGCATAAAAATTTATTACAATAAATATGTAAAATTTCGCACGAAGAATTTAATTCCGATCTATGAATATTTTTTAAGGATTTTGTTTATTCTGATCGTATCAAATATCGAACGAATTGGATCAATTCTATTTATCAAAATATTTCTATCGATGGCGTAATTTTTTCAATAACAGAAATACATATTTGTTAGAAATATAAAAACAATATATTTCGATTTTCGCTTCAAAAAATGTGCACGTCAAAAGTTTATTAAAAATTAAAAATTTTTAATTAAATTATTAAATGTTTAATTTCAATTTTCCAGTAGTTCAATTTCTCATTTTCGATTGTATCCTCTTTTTATTTTGGTCCTCAAACATCGTGCTGATCGCAGATTCGAGAATATTTCAGCGCTCGTGTCTCTGAATTTCTCCACTTATTCACTAAATGAGGTCGTTTTCCATTTTGTGCTCTGGGACAAATCTCCTGTTTCCCAATTTCTCCGTGCTCTTTGTGTTCACATCCAGCCTTTACAAATATATTGCGTCCATATTTCATTTGAAATTGTGTTGTATTCAGAATTCAGGAAGATGAAGATTAAAACAGCGATATATGAGCATTCCGATAAATCTTGTTGGATAATTTTGGAGTTTGCCGATTAGTTTCGTGCTCCGTCGTTCAGTGGTACAATAGAGACTGCAATAAAATAATAATCAAATGCATAAATATATCATCGAATAATCAAAAAAACAGTAAAAATGTATTGATTTTTTAAATTTATATTGATATTTTTTTGATTTTTTATATTTTTATTTTTTGCATATATTTTTTATATTAAAAAAAACATTTTTAAAAATTGATATACAAATATAAAAAATATTTATATAAACTTGAATATAAAAACAAAAAAATATACAATTTAAAACAACAAAATTAACAAAAAATCGTATACAATATTTTGTTTAAAAATAATAATAATAATGAGCAAAGTGACGACGAGAAAAAAATTGGTCATATTTAATTAAAATATATTTCTTATGGGATAAGAATGCACAAAAATTTATTACTCACAATCAGCTTGAAAATTGGAGCTCCGTTGACGATTTGCATTATTGGAATATTTTTCTTTTAATGAGTTTTTTTAAATTTTAATTTGCATCAATATTGTGTTTGACGTTTTTTCGTGTACATTGATGATATATTTTATATTTTGTTACATTTTATAAGGGTGAAGGAAAACGAATTTTATTATATAATGCAGAGAATTTCAACAATCGCTGAAAATGTTTTTTTTGTTCAAAAACACATTCGTTATCCAATGGGCGATCGACATTTTCCGTTACCGTCGGTTCTACCGTGACCCGAGCAAGGTCCTCTGATGTTATGGTGACCGCCACCGCGACGTTTCACTCGCAACAAATTTGGCAAAAAATTTTCAGAATTATCAGCCGTACCGAAGGAAAGCAGCATCATTCCGATCAGCGAGAGAAAAAGAAAACCGATCGATAATTTCATATTTGAAAATATTCGAAAAAAATCTACCAGAAAAAAAAATAATTCAAAAATTAATACAGAAGTTCAAAATTTTGAAAAAAAAACTGCGCAATAAAACTTGTGTACACAACTCGATTGATTTTTTTTTAGTATTCCGACCGTTTTCAATCATCAACGTTGAGATTCTGTCGGGATATTTCTCGTTTCGCTTGCGGTTTTATACCCGAGATTTCCCACAGTCCGATCTTTTGCTTATTCATCAAAAATCTGAAGAATGAAAAACCTGTGCAGACTACGGTATTGGCTGGATTGAGCGATCGCGATGAAGACTCCGCATTCATTTTCCAAGTAATTTATTTTCCTGGATAATTTATTCAGCCAAGTGGAAGTTCCAGGTAATATGAACCTGCACTTGATTGAATATGAAGCGTCAAAATCGTGGTCAGAGAATATCGACTTTATATAGACATTTGCAGATTGTAAAAAATTGATTTCACATTTATAATTTTTTTAATGTATTAAGAAAAAAAAAGAATGAAGTGGAAAATATAAGAAAATCAAAGATATAGTCTCGATAAAGTATAATTTTTGGTGGTGCAAGATTGTTGGTTGAATTTAGTCAATTAATGAAACTCAACAATTCTGATTTTTTTCTTATTTTTCGTCGCACCGACTTGAAAATTTATTTTATCGAATAAATATTGTGAAGTATTTCGAATCTTAATTGTATGTTAATCGTATAAAAAATAATTATCATTTTCCAATGTTTACAAGAAATATTCTCACTAACATTGTCACTTACAATTGGTTCGAAAACTGATTTTCGAAACAATACAAAACTTTTATTATACACGTAGATATCAAAAAGTACACGAAAAATGCAAAAAATAAAGATTTGGAGGTGAAAAATCTAAAATTTCAATAAGGTTGAACTTATTTATAAATAAAAATATTAATTCAAATTTTTTCTCGTGAAAAAAAGATTTGAAGATTTTTTGAGATTATTTTCGAGTAAATAAAAAAATGGAAACAATGACACAATAATAACAAAATTTGTACGATGAACGAGCTTGATTAGAAATTATTCAAAAAAACAAAAGCGACTGACTAAAATATTTTCTTCTTCATCTTGGAAAAAATAAAAATCTAATACTGAACAACGAATTGAATTTTCATCACATATATTTTTTTTTACTTTTTACTTAATTTACTTACAATATTTTCCTTCATCGATAAATATTTTATTATTATTCAAAAACTCGACGCCAACGTCCATTCATGTCTCTGCGATATCGAGTCACTCTTTTCGGGGCTGATATAATATTTCTTTTTGTTCTTATCGATGGTCTTTCGGATTCTCTATTTTCCTGATTATTTTCATTTTCAATATTCATTGAATTCTGCAATGAATTTTCAAGACTTTGAGATTCTTCCCGAAGAGCTTCCTCAATGGATTTGACAGTCGGTACTACATCCTCGACGCTTGTAGAATTCTTCGAGCTGTCCATCGAGATCACGTCTGAACTCTCAAAATGAAATTTTTTTTTTTCACAATTCTAATTTTTCAGTCACGTTATTTTTATTAAAAATTTTATATTATTATTATTACGTTAATTTTTCGTATTTAATTCTTTGTTATTCATTAAAATATAAAAATGAAAGTAGACTCTGAGAATATTCACTTTTGTCCAAGTTTTATTGGATTTCGTACTGCGTTTTCCTTCGTAGCGTTTGATAAGCCCAGATAAAAAAATTCTCCCAATCTAATCAATCTGCGCTGAACTGAGCCTCGTCGTATCAAAAACCTTATGCAGTAAATCGTCGAATAAATCGATCGTCGGTGATCTAACGTGTATCCCAACATTTCCCTCGAGTGCACGTCTAAATTTATACGAATGTTATTCTAACTAAAACTCGTACAACAGAGTTCTGTTTTCCAGATTCAGAGAAATTTTTTTTTACCAAGCTCGTTAAAGAAATAAAGCTTAATTTTTACTTCTATTTCCTTCATTTGACTTGAAGTTTCTTAATATAGACCTTTATATTATTTACTAATATGCTCTTTATAAACAAATTTCAGTTTTGCAAAATTATTATTTATTTTATTTAACGTTAAACTTACTTAACATTTTGTTACTTATATTATTATATTATATTTATTCATAATGTTAATATCAACAATTGCTTATTTATCAAAATCTTTATTGATCAATTTTATCTCACCAATTGTTGAGGGAAAAGTGTCATAACTAACAGTGAAATAATAAAGAGGGCGGGTTAAGGTAAAAGAATTAAGTTAGAACACTCAACATGTTATATTTTTGTAACTTTATATTTTTAAAAAATCTAGTTCTGAAAATTTTTAATAATTTTATCTAAAATTCATTTTTTACAAATTTTCATTGGTAATTCTAATTCTTCTTCTGAAAAACTCATTGCAGTCTCCTTCATTCTGATTGGTCGCTGACGTTGTTATAGTTCTATGAATAGCACGAGTTGAAGTCTTTACGTATAAACGTCAATCAATGTATGCTTGACGTGTAAATAAAAAATGGTCAATTTTAGAATAGGCCAGTAAAAAATTTAATGACAATAATAATAATAAATTATCCTTTCTCGAAATAGACTCATGGAGCTGCGACTTGAAAGAGGAAAAGGAAGTGCAGAATTCTTGCGGTGTTGATCTTTGATTACAAAAACACGAGTCACACGATGCTTGATTTATTTTCCCTGAAAAAGAAATTAAATTGTAGAAGTTAGAATTTTTACAAACTCGTTAAAGTTTAAAAGTTTAAAATGAACAAATTTTTTCTTTACATTTCACATCTCATAATTCGATTATAATTATATTAATTATCATCATAACAATGAAACTGTAATAAATTAATTTTAAAAAATAAACAAATCAACAATTATAATAACTATAATTATAATAATCAAACTTTTAATTCACTGTTAAAAAAATTAACAAATTAACAACAACAAAAAACTCACAAAGTATTTCCGACACTTGTTCATGGAGTCCTTCATGTATCCAGGTGGACATCCAATGCTTGGTCCCGTAACGATATTTCTCCATATCGTAGGTATCGAACCGTCCGACGATTCGCCACCCGCGTCATTTGTTTTGTCACCGTAATCATCATTATTGAATCGACTCGTCACGGGATCTTGAGTCGATTTTTCCTGCGATCTATCATTCCCCTCATCTTTATTTTTACTCGAATCTCGTCCGTACTGCTTGCAATAATACCGATAAAAATCTCTTATCGCGTATGAGAATTTTTTCGGTGTCGAAGTCTCCTCGCCGAACGGAGATCTCAGTATCGTCGGAAAATCCGCGGATCCCTCGATCGAATTTTCATCGACCGATTTCGTTGATTTTTTTCTCGAAAATTTCGGCAAATAATTCAAAAACGTTCGAATCTTCTCGCTGTCTCGAGTTTTGCTCAGATCTTGAAGAAAATTCGCGAATTCACCGAAATCCGATCGCTGGCCCGAGGCTTCGATCTCGCGGAAATGAGCGACCAGGTCGGCGCCCTCGTCGGCCAGCGCTGGAAAAATCGCGGCCAGAACGATCGAGAGGAAAAATAATTTGGAGCACATCTCGTCGGCGCGGGGAAACGATGATCTCTGACTGCCGGGATCACTGGTCTCTTTATGAGATAGACCGGGGCGCTGAGAAGTCGACTCCGGGATGAATCATCGACTCGATAAAAGCAACAGAACCGTCGAGGCCTTCCGGTTCCGGTCGCCAAAACGCGCAAACTCATCCTGACGTCAGGGCTAGAGAAATATTTATTTTTGCATCTATTTTTTTCTTCAATTCCTATATTTCTTCAAAGGATCTTTTCAGAGCCTTCGAGAGTGTTGTTTGCAGTTCTTTCGTGCACGATTCCGGCGATCGACGTCATGAAGAGTGATAAGAGCTGCGTCGTTTGTCGGTCCTGCGAATACCACGAAGCAAGGAGAAACGGACGCGGAATCAATCATCGATAAAGCGATCGTTTTTTATTTTCCGTTCCGTTTGACCAAAACGCATTGTCAAGGCTGAGGACAATGTTTTTATTTCATTTTCGCCAATGCGTTTCTCCGAGTGTGGTCTCGGGGATTTCTTATCTTTTATTCTTTCAATATGTGTCGTAAAAAATCAAGTGTGACTGTTTAAATATCGAGATGCAAGGCACAGGAATAGAATGGTAGACGAATTTTTTTAAGTGGGTCAATATTGATAAATTAAAATTGTGGTATTGGTAAAAATAAAAATTGATTTTATTTTTCGTAGGTAAAAGGTTTCGTCAAATTTTGCATATGTTGAGAAATTTTTATTCAATTCCTAAAGAGATTAATTATGAAGAATTTATTTAATAAAAATAGATAAATTGTTTAACTTTGCACGCAAGTTTGGAATAAAAATAAGTCTTTAATCTTTTTTATAAACGATTTTAAAAAATCATGTGTAATTTGTAAATGTAGAAAAATGATATGTGAAAAGCGAGAAAATATACGATTTCAATGAACAAGAAAAACGTTCACGATGAATTTTTGGACTCGTTCACCCACAAAGTCGAAATAATTTTTCCCATTGCTAAAAAATTAAAAATACTACGATTTCTTAATAAATGAAAAAAAAACTATTATGAATGAATTGAGTATTTTTCTTTCAAATTATGAAAAACTTCGAAAGCTTTTTAAAGCACTTGCAAGCTCAATTCGATTTCAAATGCTATTCCAAGATTAAGATACACAAATTTGAGACACAATAAACAAATACACGAAACGTTGCGTAAAATTTGGACGTAGTTTTCCGTCTGGTTTCAAAGAAATTAATTTAAGAAAATTTCATTTTTTCCATTCACAGGTATTAGCCCACATTGAAATCTCATGTAAAATTATTTATATTTTCTATAACTATTTTCCATCACGATTTAGAAATAAAAAAAAATATCGTCAAATTTCATTTCATTTTCTGAAAACGTAAAAAATATAAAAGAAATATCATAAAACCGTAAAAAAAAATGATAAAAGATAAAAAATGTGTGACACGTGACACGTGACATGTGACACGTGGCACTTCTTCCAGTTACGCCCAATTTGTCAAAATTATCAAAAGTATGAATTTTTTTTTCTAAAACTGTCGAAATTGAAAATTTCATTGAATTATAATTTTATAGACTAACAATTTAAAAGCCAGTTTTAGACCAACCGATTTCACTTACTTGCTAAACACTCAAAAGCTCACGCAGTCAGCGCCGAACTCAATAATTATATTCTGCTCGAAAACAAATCATCGATCAAATGTAAAAGAAATTTTATGACGTTCTAAATCACAACGTGAGACGAAATGACCTTAGTAAATCGTCGAACAAATCGATCATCCATTATATCCGGCAAATCAAACAATTTTCCACGAGTGGACGCTTCTGAATTTACGCGCGCACAATATTACTCTCGTCATTTATCGTATGAAGCATTCCAGTTATGTTTTATAAAATCAGAAAAAAAATTTTCCAAAATAATTGCATACATAAAATCATTCCCATTTTTTTGCATTATTTATTTATATTTATGGTTTAAATTCATCTTTCAACAAAAAATGCACTTCGTGTCATCATTTTTATTTTGGATTTTGTCTTAACTTATATTTTATTTTCCTCATTTAATTTCATTCAAAGGACAGGTCTTTCACTAATGCAAAATTTTTATCGCATTCTTCGTGAAAGAACGCACAATCGAAGCGGCGTTAAGTGACGTTCAGCCTCGCGGTGGGTCACTGGAAACAAACGAGAGCATAAAAATAATTGAAAAATGAATATTTATAACAATAATTCGATTATTTAAAAATATTTAAATAAATAATATTACTGAAAATGAGAGCATAAAAATAAAAATGAATATTTATAACAATAATGCGATTATTTGAAAATATTTAAATAAATAAGATTACTGAATATAATCGAGAGCATAAAAATAAAAATGAATATTTATAACAATAATTCGATTATTCAAAAATATTTAAATAAATAAAGTCGTGCTTACAAAATTTTTTCGCACTTTCCGGTTGCACCGTCCACCTTACTTCCGGGTGGACAAAACCTCGGTGCATTAACAACCTCATCACGACGGGACGGTTTCGTCGTTTTGTGTTTCTTGACGGAGTCTCGTTGAACTCGTTTGCAATGATTTTGATAAAAGGTTTTCGCGGCGTGACACAATAATCTCGGTGTCCGTTTCTCGACCTCTTCGGATTTCTTCGTCGTAACCTCCTCCGATCCCTGGCTCGAATTTTCCTTCGAGGACGGCGCCGACTTTCGTCCCGAGCGTTTCATTATGTAATCCAAAAATGGACGGAGCTTCTTATTCTGTCTCATTTTGCTCAGGCGGGAAATGAAATGCGCGAATTCGTCCAATTTCGAGAGCTGCTGGTCGGAGGAATTTTCGATAGCCCGGAAATGAGCGGTCAGGTCATCTTCTCTGGCCAGGACCGACAGAACCACCGAGAGGGTGACGAAGGAAATTATTAACTTGGGATACATTTTTCTGGTGCGAAGAAAAATGATGGTAGAGCTGTCGGAGCGCTGATCTCTTTCTGCGACGATGGACCGAAGCGTCGAGAGCTTGACTCGATTAAGTAACCGGAACCGATCGCCAAAACACGCAAGGCGGAAATAAATATTGCTCCTAATTTTCTTTTTTTTTTTTTTAATTCATCTCAGAAAGTTCGATCTTTCGTACAGTCTTTATCGCATCCTTGCAATACACGTCATAAAACGAGCGATAAGAGCTGTGATTGTTCAATTGTTGTAAAAATGCATTCGACATGAAAACAAATTGCAAACGAATTTTTTAACGAGGATCGATATTGATAAATTTAAATTGCGGTCTTGTCAAAGACGAATGTTCAATTTTTTTTAATGTGACATTTCTGAGGTAGCGCCGCTGTATAACAGCTGCAGGAGGCTTTGCTGTTGAAAGAAAATTAAGCTTGAAGGTTCATTTTTTTTATTAATCGAGAATTTATTAACCGAGATATTTGACTTTTAGGTTTTATTCGTTTTTATTGATACATTATTTTGGTACTGAATTTTTTAATTGATTGTCTCAAATATTGTAAAATTAATTGACAAATCAGATGCAAATTCTTGGCTCATATTTTAAGTTTTTTTAAAAATCATTGGAAACATGTAAAAAAAGTTTTTTTGAAAAGTAAAAAAGAGTAAGTCAAGTAATAAAATAATTTTTATAAAAATAAAAAATTTATTATAATTTAATCAAAAATGAAAATGATAAAAAATCAAAAATTTTGCACAAATTCTATAATTAAAAATGGGATAAGTATGAGTAAATATAAATTTATATATTAATTGGAAATTCTACGCAAGACGATTAGAATCATCCGTACACGCCAATTTTTAGTTGTGAAATGTATGCGAAATTTTTTCAATATTTTTTTTACTTGATAACAAAATGATTTCATATAATTTTATAAAAACTATTTCATTACTTGAGGTATTTTTCTAAGTTGTACAAAAAAAATTTTTTCACATACTGAAAACTCTAATACGATACGAAATCAATTACTTAGTTATTGATTTTGTTTTTTGTTTTATGAATATCGTGTTGTGTGACAATTTGCAGAATGTCAACGTCAATCAGTTTATTTGACGTGTAAATAAAAAAATGATTAATTATAAAATAAATTAGAAAAATCAATGAGAAATGATCTCAAGTTTGAATATTTTTGTCAAGTGGCGAATTAAAAAAAAAGCTCGAAAAAGCTCTTGCCTAGTTTCCACTTTTATAAAAACGATGAATATAAAAAAATAAAAGAACATCTTGACGAATCTTTCGACCTTACAGTAAAACTGTCAAAATAATGTCACCTCATTTACTCCAGCTGCCAAAAAGTGAATTTAAATCCTCTGTCGCAATAACTTGAATGAGATCGAAAGCGAAAATACTCGGAAAATTCAAATCGTCGATTTGATCAGGATCATGGGAAACCAACCATCAAAAAGGTACAAAATGTTTTCAAGATTTAAAAATCTTTATCCAAAACTTCATCAATACTATACAAGAAAAAATCAATTTTTTCAGTACAAAGTAAAAAAATACAAAATTACAAAAAAATTAAATATAATCACAAAAAATTATTTTTGCTTCAACGAATTCGGGGTCATCGTTTTGATCGCGTGTTTTCCGAATTCTGCGACTTTGTCCACGATTTTTTTCGCATCCTCGGTGTATGATTTCGCTCCGTCCAAAATGCTAGTCGAGATGCTCGGTCTTCCGTTTTGAGGAATTTTACCCTCAGGATAATTGCTCCTGCTCGTGTCGTCCTTGCTCTCTACCTTGGCGGTCGCGTTCGCTATGGCCTGGGCGACGATTGCGCTCTGCTCTTTCAATTCCTTGAGCTTTTCGTTGGTCAAAGCCGTTTCCGACTTTGCGTACGTCTCCTCGTTCCTCGCGGACGTCTCGCCCTTCTTCGCTTCCTCGTGCTCCTCGCGACCGTATCGAGTCTGCGGCAGGAAGTAATTCGGGCCGGTGCTCATGCGATATCCAGGATTCATGCCGTAAGGATCGTATCGCCGATAAGGATCCTGAAAAGCCGCCGGATAGGGAGGCCTCGATTGACGAGAGTTAGCTTTACCGTCGTTCATAATTTCTGGCAGCGGTTGCGGAATGTTAACCGGCGTGTACGTTTGAGATTGCGGAATCTTAACCGGCGTGTACGTTTGAGATTGCGGAATTTGAACTCCTTCGCTCGATTGTGCGACGGTCTGCAAAAAAAGAAGACAAAAAAATTAAAATCCAGCGCAATAAGAAATAAAATCTGTAAGATGGCACTCAAATGTCATTTAATTCAAAGATCAATTTCTAGAATTTTTTTTTATTAATTAATTATTTTTAATATTTTATAATTAATGTAATTGGGATTTTAATAATATCAATTGTAATTTATTTTCTAATTAATATTTTTAATTAATTAATTCGTTTAAATAATAATTCATAAATAAAGTAAGTTCAGCAAATGATTTATTTAATTTAATAAAAAATTGAGAAATTAAACAGTGACACATTCGTTACTTACGACTGCTTGAGAACTCGAAATTTTTCCATCGAGGACTTGCGTTCCGGTAGTTCCAGTTTTCTCGTAATCGGTTGTTCTCGCAGGAATCTGATAACCAGTCGGAATTGCCTGATAACCCGGAGGAATCGATTCGTAGCCTTGACCGTCGATCATTCTGGCCCAGGAGGAAGCAGGATCATTGGAGTAAACGCCCATCGGTGTCTGAACATCGTAAATTACTGCCTCGTAAGGTCCAAGCTCGACATCGTTGCTCCTCATCTGCGAAGTATCGACTTCGGAGTAGATCGAACCTTTTCCAGCCTCGGTGAGAGTCAAAGAATCAACGGCGTACAGAGGTGCGCTCTTTCCTGTATTGATGTGGTACGAAGGCTTGACGTATTTGAACGGATGTTTATGAGCGAATAGTCCAGTACCGGAATTCTGAACTCCAGCTGATGAAGCGGAAGATTGAACTCCACCCGCAGAACTGGAAGATTGAGCTCCAGCCGATGAACCAGCAGTTGGGACTCCAATTGATGATCCAGGAACTTGAACTCCATATACCGATCCAGGATATTGAACTCCATATACTGATCCAGGATATTGAACTCCATATACCGAACCAGGAGCTTGAACTCCATATGCTGACGCAGTAGATTGAGAACTAACCGATGATCCAGGAACTTGAACTGCATATACTGACCCAGGAGTTTGAACACCATATGCTGACGCAGAAGATTGAGCTCCAGCTGATGATCCAGGAGCTTGAACTCCATATACTGACCCAGGAGCTTGACCACCATATGCTGACGCAG
>JAPYYX010002078.1:0-19492 GCA_030522605.1 Cremastinae sp. B BG-2022a | reverse complement strand
ATTGGTACCCGACTATTTTCAAGTATGCTCTTTCAGAATATCCAGGGTAGAAGCCATGAATATTCGATTTTCTATGGAAAATTTGCAATTTAAAAAAAACAGCGAAATTTCGGTGTAGTTTTTTTGAAAAACTATTTATATTGAACCTTTACAATACTCAAATCAGACTCTCTTCTGCAAAAATCGTGGAATTTTTATGTGTTCTTTGAAAACCTATTGGTCAGGAATTTTTTTTTTATCTAATCCTTTCAAAATGGCGGCTCGAAAAGGGTGAAATTCTACGTAAAAATCAAATAATGGTTTCTTGCTTGATTAGCTTGCTTGCTTTTTTAGCTTTTTTTGATTTCTTGATACGACCATTTTTGACGGAGATACAGCTTCTCAAAAAATGGCAAAAAATGCGAAAAATTTCTTGCTCCTTTAATTTTTTGGGGTAGTATTTTCTAGAGATTTGACTTGTTTGTACGTTCCGCCTCTCGTCCTGGATCTCCTCGTCACGTCTACGAAAAATCCAATCTGAGGCTCGCACTCGCTCGCATCATCCCACATCGTCTCGCTCGGTCCAAAACCCCCCTAAACACGTGAGAGAGAGAGGATTAAACGCATAGAGGACTCAGGGAGTAGGTCGACAATCAAGGACCGTTGAAACCGTCGTCCTTCCATGACGGGAAAAAGGACCTGGAAGAGGCTAAAGCGATAGAGTTTTCTCTCATAGATGTATCACGACGAGTGATAAGGAAAACGGAATTTGAATAGCCCGCGCGACGTCGTGAGCACAAACTGTTAATCGCGAGATCCACGAGGGCCGACGCCAGTGGCCAGTGGAATCGAAGGGACAGGGGCCGAGCGAACCCAAAACGACGGATCGATCGACGACTCTTCGACGGATCGATCGACGACTCTTCGACGGATCGATCGACGACTCTTCGACGGATCGATCGACGACTCTTCGACGGAGCGGCGAGCGAGACGGACCAGCCTTCAGGCGTCAGGGAATGGATCCCAGGGACGAGGAACCAGGATCCGAGAGAGTCCGGGACACATCGAGAGTAGAGAAAACAGTATAGATAAGAAAACCGTGAGTAATGATTCTTTTTCTCGGTAATTGAAAAGATTTAGATTCGCGGGTAAAGAAAAATTAGTGCTGTGTCGTCGATGTTTTTGATACGATATTAGAATCGCGTATTTCCTCGTTGAGCCTTGCTCCGAGTGATCCCCGCTGTCCCCAATGTATTCGAGAAAAGAAGTCGGCATATTCGAGAGAAAAGAGATTGATAATAATTGAAATTGTAAGAAAAAGTCCGCGAGTACAGTGTATGAGTGAGGATGAGCTGGTTATGCGTTTGGCGGCCATCTTGAGCGCTCGAAAATGACATGTTCGCGTTGAACGTCTGAGTGAGAGTTCGCGAAGGTTCGAATCTCCTTAATTATTCGAAGATATTGAGATGAATAGTGTGATTTTCGATAGAGCGAGGGCGAGAGAAACTCCTCCGCCTCCTTGAATGCGAATATTTCCCCCCGATGACAAACTCGAGAAATATGTGGATTTTTGAACTTAGCGTAATGAGAAAGATATAGGCCCTTCTGGCAAAATATGAGAATTGTAATCGATATTAGAAAATTGCGATCGTGAAAAAGATCGAGTTTTGTTTTGCGAAAGACTACAGAAATTTTTGCTATCGGGTAAGCCGATAGCTGGCGCCCAACAAAGATATTATTTTGTAGTAGAATTTAATTGCATTTTTAACAGTAATAATATTTTTTTTATTGTTTAAATTTTAAAATATAAAGGATTTTATGGATTATTTTACTACCAATTCCCAAAATTGTATTATGGCGAAAACCGCGTCATAAAGTATATAAAAAAAACTATTTTGAAAAAGTAAAAAATTACGCCAAGTAATAAAATAGTTTCAATTAAATATATATTATGAAATCATTTTGTGACCAAGTCAAAATATATTAAAAAATTGTTGCATAGATTCGACAATAAAAATTGGTGATATGGGTAAATTTAATTGAAAACTACGTCG
The DNA here is from genome assembly GCA_030522605.1 of Cremastinae sp. B BG-2022a. Lineage (NCBI taxonomy): Eukaryota > Metazoa > Arthropoda > Insecta > Hymenoptera > Ichneumonidae > Cremastinae sp. B BG-2022a. The sequence continues at coordinate 17,459 of JAPYYX010002078.1, read as the reverse complement.
AACCATTAGAATTACCTAGATACGCCAATTTTTAATTGTAGAATCAATGCAACATTTTTTGAACATGTTATGACTCAGCCACAATATAATTTCATGCTTATAATATAATTTCTTTCCCTGCCTTCGTCTTATTTCGACCGACGCTAGCGGGCCGCTGGTAGGACTCCGCCACGCCGGAGCCTCAGCTCGCCACCACTAGGTGGCTACCCGCTCTCAAAGCAAATGCTCACGCGATATGTATATCAAAGAGATTCCAACGGGCAATTCAAAAGTATGAGTTCTAGTGCCGACGCATTAGGATCGAGTCCAGGCCGCCGCGGTGAGAGTCCGAGAGGTTGACCTAGATTTTAGCCTATCTCTTATTTTCTTGCTTCTTGAGCAATCTTGCTTGGGTTCTTTCTACTCTTGCACAACTTCAGAAAGAACTAATTGATAGACAGGAACTTGATGAATGGCAGCATCGATGGGACACCAACGTCAAAGGACGTGATCTGTACAAATTCATAAAAGACGTCGAATCTAAAAAGAAAAACAAATGGCTTAAGCCTAACAGACATGCAGTATACTTGATGACAGGATATAGCCCTATAAAGGAATCTCTTCATAGAAGGAACCTATCGCAAGAAAATCTTTGTGAGGTCTGCTCCTTGGGAGCATTTGAATCTGTTGAACACATGATCTGGCACTGTACAGGATACGGAGATATAAGGAACATTGAAATAATACGTGAAAATACACATGAAAACTTGATAAGTACAGAAGAGTCATTCAATAAATTTAATCAGTTCGCTGAAAAGCTGTTCAACAAAAGACGTGCAATCCTTAACGATGAAAATTAATGCGAGAATAGCATAATATAGATATAAACCCAATCAGAGAAAGTGAGATATAAGGTCCGCCTCCACGTGGCTAGGGACGGGCAACGAGTATAAAAAACAAATATAATCGGCTAAGTGACCTTATAAGAAAACGGCGGATATGAGTGAAGAGCTCGATTGCTGCAGAAAGAGACAAAATAAAAAAAATAAATAAATACCCTTGCTCAACTTTGCTCGAGACCCCTTTTTTCTTTTATTACAGAGTCCAACCTCTTTTGAGGACCTCTAAAATCCGAAAAGGGAAGAGCATTTCCGAGAATTCGACTACTTCCACCACGCTCGCGCTTCGGGCTCTCTGATTCGCTCTGTCTCTCTCAATTTTTTCAGTGTCCAACCCTCCCTTGAAGCGACCGTTATTACGTTTAATTGGCCAATGCTTACATTGGTGTGGATTACTCACCGACAGTCGTTGACCCGTAGTCGATGTTGAGTTCGGGCGGTCTTACAAGTTAAACTGCCGTTAGGCATAGCCAGTACTTGGATGGGTGACCGCTTACCACGCAAACGGGTCAGCGCTGAGCGGGAGGTGGAATTTTCTGGGCTTTTCAATGTGTAACCACTTCAAAAAACCCAGAAAGGACGTCGCCGAATGTATCGGCACAGAGGTTTCCTACAGTTTTTTCATGCCCATGTGCAAACATGTGCGAATGCGATACAGGTTAGAGCGTAAGTCAGCTGCAGAAGCGCGGGGGGACTTAGAAATGTTTGTAAGACAGATTTGTAAGTCAGCTGTAAAAATCGAGATACGGACGTGCAGAATAAACTATACTACTATTACATTTTACTCTTCGGGTTCGTTTTGACTGAGCGGACTTCAAAAAAGATTTGCCCGCGAATCACTCGAGTTCGAATTCGGAGTCAGAGTGGGGGGATGTTCGAGCGACGAAATAGGGGAAATGCACTTATCCCGGGCGGACTTCGACGGAGGTTGGATTGTAGGCACTTACGAACCAGTTCACCTCCGAGCTCTTGGTCAACACATATTGCCAGAGTGCTCTCTTTCCCTCCGTAGCAATACTACTAACCTCTTTTTTACATTGTCTCGATAGCATTTTGTGAGGTGGTGTACATTCCTTTTAAAAAATCAAGACAAACGTTATCCTTGTTTCTAAGAGTTATATTTTCTTCTCAGTAAATTTCTATCGCGTAGGCGAAATATAAACTATTCTTCAATCCTCATGCATCTGATCCTGTCTGACCTAACATTTTATATTTATTACCGAACAGATATTCGTATTTTCAAAGAGTGCCAGGAAATAAAAAGAAAAGAACAGTTGTTTTCTTTGCTGAGGGTTTACATCGGAAATGTTCTCGATAATTTTCAGTTTTCAATGTCAATTTAATTCTCGACCCGATCGCTAATTAACGAGAATATCTGACTGATTAAATTATGAAGTGGTCGAGTCAGAAACTTCTGGTTTTCTCCTCTCTCGTGAATCTTCCTTCCGTGCGGTTTCCCAACTGTTTGCATTACCGGGCGAGCACTTCTAACCCGCTCAAGAGCGCCTCCCATTCACCCAAGAATCGTGTCACTCCTTCCGTCGAATGAACGAGCACGATAATCGATCCAAGTGCAGCTGTATTAACCTTAAGTTATATTCAAATCGAGGAATGAGAAGACGAGCAAATAATTTTGTTCGCAACGTATGCGATATCGTATAAGCAACGCAGCTGCGTCAATATTATACGAAACAAATAAAGAAGTTACCATATTGAACTATAAAAAATGTGTAACGATTTTACTTGGCCTTCAAAAAAGGGGAAAAGGTACCAAAGAGAATATAAAGCTGAAAGAAGACTTTTGGAAACCTTTGTAATATTTCGATACTTCTTGTTTTAAGGTATTGTATCGCCGCAGCCTAGTCACAATCTAAAAATTACTGAATGATAAATCTCCAAAATATTGGATATAAGTTAGAATGAGTTAAAACTAAACAAGTCTGCCCAAGTGAAGGCAATTCATTTACGTGTTTGTTGTAAATAATTACGATGAACCAAACAATCATTGCACTGACCTAAATGCTACTTTTCTTGTCAGGTCTACATATGACAACATTTTTTCTCGCTCTCCACATCATCTCCTAGAGCAAAATTCGGGAAATGTAAAGTGAGGTACTAAGTCATAATATTCGAGCTGAAAGTGAAATACGCCGAGATAAGTACATGTCGTTGAAAAGAAAAAAACAAACCAATGAACTAATCACAAGAACTAAATGTCGAAAAAGTGTGGAGAAAGAGAAAGATACATATAATTTCGAAAATGAAACGAACATGCAACGAATCGCTGACGTGGCGATGTTAAGTTCGGAACGGGGGGGTCATGCTGCGAAATTCTGATTTCGCGAAAACGAGCAACAATTTATGTGATAATCATAAGAAAAAATATATTCGTGCATTGGAAGCAGTACGAAGCGTTCATACATGTTGGAACATATTGAAAATTTGCACAAGCCTTCTTTGGTACGACCTGGATACGTGTTCGAAAGTTTTCAACACGTAGATATTGAGATATCTTTGTTGTCGCATAAATGTTTTTCTTACGGAAATTAAAAAAAAATAAAATAAAACGTTTTGCATAAAAAATTTACAAATCGATAAATAAAGTAATTCTGACGTCTAGTTTTGAAGAAAAAATATTTAGTAAAAATCATACATTTACTTCCGTGAGATAATTTTGATGGTTCGCGAAATGACAACGCGAAAATTCCGTAAAACATTTAGTTATTTTTCGTTGATGGAAATCGTAAAATTTCTCAAAATTAATTTTCTTTTTAATTGCATAAAGATCTCGGAAATAACATATTTACTAATTAATAAGTGAATTCTCATACAAATTGGACGGTATTGCTGTTCATCCTTTGAATCGAAAAGAATGTATCACCGTTTTTTTGAGCTGAATTTTTCAATATTGAGAGAAAAAACCGAGAGAAAAATCACAAGGGGTTGGCGCGAGTGAAAATTTTCCTCTACGGATTTCTCCTTCGATATTGAAAAATTCAGCTCAAAAAAGCGGTGATACATTCTTTTCGATCCAAAAACGGCGATACGGACCAATTTTTGATGACAATTCATTTATTAATTGATAAATCCGTAATTGACAAAATCTGGGTGGTCACGTGAAAAATCTCTACTAATGATTCATTTATAAAACGAACACTTGACCTCTTTCAAAACATATGTTTTATTCAAAAAATGTTGTAAATATGTTAACATTTGCCTTTTACGGGAACTGAAAATGATCACTTTTAAGATAATATATATATTTTCCATTTTATGAATTTATTTATAAAATCATCTGTTTAGAAAAATTCATCAATGTAACCTAAAGTTACAGAAATCTTTAGTTACGATGAAATGTTATAAAAAATAAAAATGTTTGTGAAATGAAAGAAAATTAAAAAGTGTTTGTATGTAAGAAGGCTGTAAAAACCCAAACAAGGGTTTGTAGGGTAAACTAACTAGTTATAATAAATACTAAAACTAATAAAAAAATCCTGAAGATTAAACTGAAATGTAAAAAAAAATAAACAGGAAAAAATGGAGTCGAGGGAGGCACGTCAAATGAATGATGACACTCTAAAATGGTGAAAACGTGGGATATCCCTTACTGTCATTGCAGTTCATTCTTCCTCCTGTCAATTTTTTATCCATGGCCCTTTTTTCCGTTAATGCTTAACGGATGAAAGGTTCTGCTGCATTCGATATGACGCAACGCACGCTACTAAGACGATAATAGAATTTTCGTGTAATCCTCGTGGTAATTCCCCTGCGGTCGTGGAAAAGGAAGTCGGTGCGGTCTCGAAGAGCGAGGCACCCCCTTGGGATTCAATGAACCTCTAGCAGCTCCTCGACTTTCCTATAGGTTCGCGTTAACGCTCTTATATTTATATACGAAAGCACGCTTTGCAGACTCTAACGTGTCACCCATTCGAAAGCCGCTGGGGGTTAATTGTTCCTTGTTTTGACGCCAGAGGATTGTCGCTTGAATTGGAGATATCCGATTTCAGCAGACATTTTGGAATTCCCATCAAAAAAATTTAGTGTGTGCTGAGCCACATGGTATATACAGGAATGGACGAAGAACCCCATTTTCCTCTGGGTACTCTCTCACTTTTTTTATCACATATCAAATACTGTCAAATACTTCTGTACCCACTTTTAGGATGCTTAACTTTTAGTTGACCCTTATCGTGTACATTGGGTCAACCAGATTCAGGAAAAAATACGGTTTTAAAAATCGTTCTGCAATTGTTTTTTTTCATTTTCAGCTATTGCTAAAGAAAGATCTCGACATTCTGGAAAAACCATCGTATTCTTAAAAAAATTTCCGGTCGATTTTAAAAAAATGCTCTAATTAAGAGGATTGATGGAACATCGATGATATTAAATAAAAATCTAAATTTAAAATACGTTATAATTTAGATGAAACTGGACATTTTAGAAAAAAGGTATACCTCACCGACCGATTTATCGGTAAGATTTTCAGATTTGATTGATTTTAATTTTTGTTTAAATGTACTCCATTACCAAAGAAAATATTCTGTTTTGATCTCGTATGTTAATTGATTTTTAATTTTTATTTTTGTTTAAATGTGTTTTCATATCTCGAAATATAATTTTCTTAACAAATAAAAGACTACTTATCTGATATCAAATTTTATCAAATTTTTAAACATTGAAAGTTTTCACCAAACCTTTAGGGTACCGGATTTTGCCCCCCCCCCCCCTCTAAAGTACCATAAAAAATTGATTGAGTTTTGGATAAGGCAACGGTGGTAAGATCGGCTATAAAATAAAAAATGAATCAAAGCAATGTTGGTATCAATTTTTTAAGCAACGTTAAAATCGATAATCACAGCGAGGCGCAAAGCGTCCGAGCCAGTATAACCCGCTATGGTATATAAATAAATAAAAATGCATCATGCTACTACTACTGTGGGGACTCCCGTCTTCCGCAATATTTAGCGTACTTCCAGTATTTCATCTTTTTCCGTAAATCGTAAAAGTATCCGTTCTTATTAAAATTAATTCCTTCCATATTCTTAAATTTTTATATTTTTTTGCGACTAACATATTTCTTCGTTTATTACTTCCCGAACTTTATTACTTTATTACTTCTTCTCCCTCCAATCCTTAATTGCAGTTTCGTTTTTAACTTCTAATATTTTTCAAACTTTGAATTTTCCCGAATCCTTCAGAATAAAATGATAAACTCTCTTTTAGTCAAGCTACCGTCCTAAAGTAATTAGCAATCCCCATAATTTTTAAATTTTACCCTCCATTACAGCTTACGTTCTGTTTTAGTCGTTCTTATTTTTGTTGCACTCCTTTGTCCTCAACTCTTTCTAGTTCGGGTGCTCAAAAATTCATACAAACACAGGGCATGGACGAAGAGAAAGACCATGACTAACTCTCGACACAGCCATATCCGACAAATATTATACAGTAAATGAAATTTCACGTACATACATCGAAAGAAATTCCCACTGCTCGGTGAAATTCATCAAAATAAGTTACCTACATGCATCTACTGATACATATCACTTAAGAATATGGAGAGCTAAATATCACACGACTAAATAAGTTACTAATAAAGTTTCCTAAGAATAAATATTGTACCTTCATGGTATAATTTTGATATAAATGTACGTGAGGTGGGTATTAAGTATGATATTGGGAAGAGAAGGTGAAAGGAAGTACGGAGACTCTGGTGGTGGTATAGTAGTGGCGCTCGCCAAAACAACCCGGGCTGGGGACGGTAATATTGTTGGAGTAATAGGCATAGAGCATATTTTTCCGTTCGTAACAAATATTCAATTGAGAAATAAAAACTCTTTATAGGATATATTGACAAGTTGTCATGGGATAAAATTTCATGGAACAGCTTCAATTTTTGTTCGCGGCAAATCCATTCAATGGTCACTAATCATTTTGCTACTGCAATGATTTATCAACTTATTAATAAAAAATGTAAGAATATTTATTCTATTTAAAATCTATAAACAAACCTGCTTCCAATATAAGATTAATTATAAAGTTACTAAATACTAAAAATTAGCTCTCGATTGTTGTGAAAACATCACGTATCGAATTATACATACATATGTGATAAAGTTTTGAACACAAAATTTGTAATCCCTACACTGTTCTCGTAAAACAATGTTTAAAAATCGCTGACAATATTTTCTACCGTACAAAATTGTTGTGTAGGTAAGTTCTAGATGCAAAAATAATAAAAAATGTCATCGGTACTTTGGACCATGTAACTTTCGATAAATTTGTAATCCAGTAAAAAATATCGACAATGAGTAGAATTTTTGTTTAATTTTACATCCTGATTTAAAAATTATTTCTAGTTGATAACAAAAGTAATAAAAAATCTTTTAGTATCTTACTTTGAAAATTTATGGGTATGAGAACTGAGAGAATAATTCATGAAAAAACGAGGTCAAAAAAGACATATTTTTTTGTGAAAATTGATCCAATTATATAATTTGAATTTTTAACAATACATTGCATTGCTATTGTCCAAAGTTTTCCCAGATATGCTGATAAATATATCAATCAAACTTTTGCAAAATCATTTTCCCACATCGACATACTCAAATATCCTTCAATTTGGCAAATTTGACGAACGAATATCGGATACGGACCCCGCGAGCGCAAAACCCCTCGCGTACACATAGAAAATGGGTTTATCATTCGGATTATGTTTCGTTGGGTTTACTCTGTAGCAGATTTGTGATAATGAGAGGGGGATTCGAATGAAGGGTAAAAATGTAAAATCGATCGAAGTACTTCCGAATTGTTTGCACTTCGAGGAATAATGACGAGATTGGAGATACAAAAAGTAGGAAAAATGGGAAAAACAACTAGATTGAATGGTCGGGAAAACCTGACAAACCGAGAGGCAAAGAGCTTCGCGGATCCGGATGATCTCTTGTTGGCCAAGCTTGGAATATATGAATAGCAAAGTGGACGAATTTAGCCCCTAGGCGTGAAGAGACTGAGAGTAGTGAGAGAAAGGTGAAAATATTTGTAGGCGAAGCTCTCCGTTACAGGACGACTTCGGAACCCTCAGGCTCTCAAACTTCGTGATCAAACGCCGTTAACTCTATGTAAACGTTTAAAACGAGATTTGTTATCAAGACACATATGTCTGTTGATGATATTTAACTAACAGGAACACTTTTTGACTCTTCATAAATTCGTGGCAACTTCGTTAGGCCAATTTGAATCTTGAATACATTTGGCCATCCCGCAAAAAAATGCAAGTGTAATAAAAATGATAGAAATTCGTTGAAATTGAGACAGGATGTTCTACTACTGAAAATAGAAGAGTTTTTTCAAAAATTTTGTTTTCGTGTTTACTGAAAAATTGAACAAGAAAATTTTTTTGAGTGCATACACGCACAGTATACAGGATATTCTACGCCGAATCGGATGGTTTGTAATTTTGTTTTTAAATTTCCTTAATTTATTTGTATTTCTTAATACCCCTCAAAGGACCGTCCTCAGTAAATTTTGGGATTTGTTTGATCACGAATTCAAAAGATTTTGAATTTAAAAAAAACGATCTTTTTTTGATTTTTTACTTATAACTTCTCGAAAAATGGTCCAAATCGTGATGGTCATGCAATATAAAATTTTTGATTTCTCATGTACCTTTCGAAAAAAATACCCCGAAAATATTTGAAGTATTTTAAGTAAAGATTTTTTGAGTTTTCATTTTGTAAGCAAAAAATCAAAAGAAGAGCGTTTTTTTGAGAATTCAATATGCTTTGAACCTGTGATCAAATAAATTCCAAAATGTGTTAAGAACGCTCTTTTTGGAGGGGGGAGAGGACTAAAAAATACAAAAAAATTAAGGCAATTGAAAATCGGATAGTTTGAAATTTTTTAAACCATCCCTATACATTAAAATCGTATTTTGGTATTCATTTATATAAAAATGATGCAAGTCAAATTTTTTTTATGTATATTAGCTCTTAAAGTTATTTGAAATATAACAATAAAAATACAGTCAAATTGGTGTATTCAATATGCATTTCCGTTTATCGTGGTATCAAAACCCATTTATCCCTAAGAGGTGAACATAAAAAAAGAACAAATTAAAAACCCATTTATCTTCTGGGCGAAAATCAGTTAATAATATTAAGTCGAAAATATTTTGATCCTTGATGTGAGGCAACACACTTTTTAAATAACAAATCTTTGTTTCGAATCTTCCTATTAATTCGCTACTCAAAATATCACGAAAATTAGATAATCGAAATTGCGCTCGTATGTTCTTTTCTTCGAACGTATTTCCTTTTTTCAGGATAAATGAGCTTTTCGCCAGGGTTGCCTGGACGCTTCGGCGCATTTGGAGCTTCATCCGAGCCTTTCGCTCTCTCTCTCTCTCTCTCTATCTCTCTCTCTCTCTCTCTCTCTCTCTCGATCCATGGGGGTTTCGAGTTGCCATGGTAACCCCGTAACGCCATTAAGCTGGCACGGGGATTCCCCGGCTCGCTTTCTCCCGAATACGTTCTCGCTTTCCGCAGAGCTTCTCAACCCTGGAAAACGTACAACTTTCCCCCTCCACGAGGTCTATCCTCGCCGGTACGGTGAAAATGCAGAGGACACGAAAGTCTCCAGGAAAAAGCATTGCCGGCGAGTCCCGTGAGTCCTCCGAAAGGGAACTCGAAACACGTTCCTTCGTTTCCCTCCACGTTGTATGCCTTCCCGTGTACAACAAGCGGAGCTGTATCTCCTTAACGGGAGAAGAGAGAAAGAGAGAACCCCATAAAAATAAATAACCCCACAGAAAGAAAACGAAGCCAGTTGGAGCTTTTACCGCGAATATCATTATTATTGCACTCGAGTTTGTCAGGACGGTTTAACCTCGGTAACAGAAGAATATTAAGAAAACATAATGCAAAATTATACCGTGGCCTTCGTATAATTAAAACGAAAGTAAGGAAAACCGTAGAAAAGTATTTATAATGGAATAACTTTAATTTCACGGAGACTCGATCCGTGAATTCGCGACGTTTCTCAAATATACGAGGCAGATCGAAAGTGTTCTCGCGGAGGGGGTTGTTCAATTTAGAAAAAATCACCCGCTGTGCTCGCAGGAGGTACGCCCGAAAGCGAAAGAAAAGTGGAGGATCGTGAGCCCGAAACGACCCGCTCTTATCCTCACTCGGATACTATAAATTTCTTTTCTTCTTTCTCTTCTTCGTCTTTCCATTCTTATATATACTTTTTTTCCTCCTCGTAGCTTACTGGGAGCGAGGGCTCCTCACAATGTGGCCTCTCTTCCCGATAGCCAAGGAGGAGCGAGAGAAGATTCCACTCCGTTTCCACTTTTTCACACCGGCTGATGGCATCGCCGGAACTGAGCAAGCCGTAAATAGGTTGAGAAAAAGGGGCTTGGAACAATTACAAAAGTTTGTAGCACCCAAAGGGCTGGATGAAAAAAGAATGAGATAGGCGAAGAAATCGTGCTCCTGAGTCGATAATTGATCCATTTCGTAAAGTGCCGAAAAAACAATAAACATTGTATGAAATGTATCAATATTATTTTTACCTATAATTTTCAAAGGTTTGCAAAACTAAAGTAAGATCGAAAGGTTAATTAAGGAGGAATTAACCCTATTTTTAAAATGGTAAGAAAAAGTTAAAATTTTGTAGACTTGTTTGAAATCAGGTAGAAAATCCTCGTGCCGAATTTGAGAATGATTCACTAAATGGTTTTAAAGTTATGAACTTTCAAACTTTTAAAATTTAACATTGTGTCCTATGGGAAATTTGTAAAACGTTCTAAACATAAACAAAGAAAGGTACCATCTCCGTAAATTTTTTTGATATGTTTCATATGTTCAATGCTAATTCCAAAAAGTTGAAAGCATTTCACTAAATTTTTTTATTTTAATTGTTTAAACAATGTTAATTGTTAAAATGATTTAATTAATAATCGGGAGTTGTTAATCGCTATTGTAGCTAATACACATAAAATTCAGAAACTTTTCAAAAGACTAGAAAGTAAAAAATTCGCAAATTCTCGTTCCGAACATACTTTTGACATGGATTGTACCTAGTTATCAATTTATATACAAATTTAAATTTACCTATACTCCCATTTTTTTATTGTTGAATCTATGTAAAATTTTTTCAATATTTTTCAAAATGATTTCATATTATTTTTCATATAACCTGCATTGAAAATGCGCGTTTCAATGCCTGTTGAGCCGACCGAAACTAGTCGCTTTCTGCCTGCCGAGCGAAGTTGCAGCTTTATTTTCAATCCTGTTTGAGTATCTTTTGCTTATTTCATGTCTTTATAACTGTCATTCTTTCGCTATTTGTCTAAAATTACCTGTTTTCGATCGGCTCAACAGACATTGAAACTAACATTTTTAATGCAAATTATATGAAAAATATAATGTGTGACGTGGGATGAAACAAGACGATTTTCAGACCGAGTGATGCCAGCTCTCGCTTCGTTCAGGCAGGCAACCTTCATTCTGGTCTGAGATCGTTTTGTTTCACCCCTGGTCACAAAATATACTATTATGAAAACTGTTTTATTACTTGGCGTACTTTTTTACTTTGTGAAAGAAGTTTTTTAAAATATTTATCTGGATTTTGGAGATACATCTATAGTAGAAAATCCAGGAATAAATTGATTGAGAATTTGATGTTCTGTAAAGAAGAAGCGCCGAAGAATCAACTGTACGGAGTCACGATAGCGAGGGTAATGTACCCGTGAATTTAAGCTGGACCACTAATCCGTCCAGTCCTCTGATTACACGGATCCGATGGTGCAGTCTACATCCTCGGGCTCGCCCATTCCCAAGGGATCAACGCTGTTTCACCCGTGCTCTCGCGTGTCAGGACGTCTATCGCTTCCTGTCCGGAGAGCCACCCCCTATACATTCAACACTCACTACTCGAACGCTTTTCCGCATCTACCAAATTTGCTCACCAACTTTCCTCCTCCCTAGACAACTCGCGCTCGGTATTAATAAGGATCCGCCGCTACGTGATATTTCCGAAATTCGTGGATCCCGCAAAACCAACAGGATCAAGATATCCAACTGAAAACAAAACATTGCATCAAATTACAAAGAAAAAATGATCATTCTAACAATCGGAAATATTTTTTTGGTTTATTCTCTGCAAGTATAAAGTAGTTTAGATTAAAAAAAAAAGTATACTGTATGAATTTTATGTGATGAAAGACTATTTTTATTGTAAAAACTTTATTAGCATTAGTTGCTGTAACAAGCTATTTCGCTCTTTAAAAAGCTCTCATATACGGAAGGATGTACGTGGCTTCATTGCATATTATTCCATGTTATTAATCTTCATGATCTTAACAATATGTCTATATCTCAACGAATTTGTCTTCATTAACGTTCAGATTTTAATTTCATTTACTATATAACAGCAAAAGTAGCTGTACTTGGAATTTTTTTATATTTGTCTAAATTGGATTCAAATCCCATGTATTCCAAATTTCGATGATGGTAATTGGATTTCTCAAACTTTTATAGTTTTTTTACAATTGGAAGCACTCAATACAAGCGAGTATTTATATAAATCGACGAAGATAGTAAAACCGGTATTCAGAGATGGTTTTAAAAATTTAAGATTAAAGATTCGCCTATGTATAACATAGGATAACAAAAAATATATGAATTAACTCCAAACCTAAGAAGATATCTTGTTCTTCGACCTATAAAGATATTTTTTCCTTAAAAAAATTAAATTATTACTATTATTATTACCACGTTTCTATTAACTCATTTTTTGGTACAAATTAAAAAATGATTTTAAAGGGGATATTCAAGTCCCATGAATGCGAGAGAGACAAAAGCAAAACGGATTCACTTTTTCCTTAAAAAATCTGGACATTTTGGAAAAAATAAAAGTTACACGTTATTCTCTTATAGTAAGAGAGCAACGCCTAGCTCTTTTTTCGCAAAAATTTCTTTTTCAACAAAGAAAAACGTGTAGTGATATTTTTGCCGATCGAATCACTTAAACATCACGTTAAACTTATTTCGCGATGAGCTAGAGACTTGAAATTTTTTACATAGTTCAGAACTGGATGACAATGCAATATTTTCTTGCTAACGGGACTAAAAACTATATATTTATTATATAAATTGTTGTTATTATTCGAAGGGCGTGGCTTAAGTAGTATTTCTTTATATTCACGTGTTAAAGCACCCAGCCCTTTATAGGGTCGTAAAATCTGAATGTTTCCTGACCACATGTCCACGATCCCAAATTTCCCACCATTTTTTTCTGCCTCTTAACTTGTCATTAGAACAATGTGCACAACATTCGCCATTATGCAGTCGTGCTGGAACATCATCGTCCGAGTGAAGTTAAGGTGTTTCGGTACATAAGCGACTATGATCAGAATATAATAAAATTTTGTCAGCGTGTTCTTTAACGTAAAATGCGTAAGCGTGATTTTTTTCAAAATTTTCATCTACATAGTTTTCGAGTTATCAAAAGAGAAAATTGTCCATTTGCTATGAATATAGCTATAGACTCCATGTATAAGAACGGAAATGTTTTCTTTAATAACCCAATATCTACGTAGACGAATATATTTTGGGAATTTATATCCGTTTATTTCATAACAACGAACATTGTTTTCATTTTTTATTAAATTCTCATCATTTTTCGATTCCCTATCTCTTTTACGTGTTAATTTCTTGAGTTTTATGACAGTTGTACCGAAACACCTTAAGTTGAATCCTATAATAGAAATAGTGAAAATGCATTAGTGGAACAAGACTAAAAAGTTGAAAAACAATTTTATAAAAATACAATTTTCAATATACCACGTTTCTAGAATGTAGAAAAATAATAAAATAATAACTTGAAGCTCGTTACAGATTGTCCTGAAAATTTGTGATAATTTTTAATAGCTATGAAGACATTTGTAAAATGTAAAACGACCACCGAGGTTTCTCTTTGCCATCATGTATGCAAGAAGGAATTAGATTTTTCAACCATGCATTGTATATGCATGGTCGAAAAATTTGAGAAAGTGAGAAAGAAGGAATTAAAATTTTCGACCATGCATATACAATGCATGGTTGAAAAATCTAATTCCTTCTTTCTCACCTCCTCCTGGAGTGGGGGTGGTTTTCTTAACATTTACCCGAACCATGGTCTTACATATGTGTACATGCGTACGGTGTAAGACCGTGACCCGAACTTTATGCACCAATTACAATTAAATTTTTTGCCATGCAATCGTATAGTTATAAAGTACAAATAACAAGACATTTGACCTAATTATCTAAAAGGATGTCCAGTCAGCCATAGCCCGGATTAAAATTATAGGAAATTGAAAAATAGTAAGAATTTTATGAAATTTGGTGGCATGTCTTTCAGGATCGAATATCAAAAGCCAATTTTTTCAGATTTTTCTCCTGCACGGTTTATGAGTAATTCAATTTTGAAATTTACGTGTATCAGCATAACGTTTACATACATGTGTATTGTATATGTATACACTCTATGCATAAGAATCTGTTTTTAATAATGAATAACTCGGGAACTATGCAGATAAAAAATTTGAAAAAATGTGTATCGTCATATTTTGGCTTGAACAATGCAATATCATCAATTCTTACTAAATTCTTAACATTTTAATCTCGCTAACCAACCTCCTTAAGTACAATAACTCTAAATTGCAATGTTTTCAAGTGAAAAAAACACATATTTTTAACACTAAAAATTAGTCAAGAATGTGGTCTTTTATAAGTATAAATTCACAATCCGTGAACCCCGGGTTGATTCCTCAAGACGGACAGGCTCGCAGCGTTTGACACATCCATTACCGTATCCTTTGAATTTCATAATTCAATATCGAGATGAAGTGCGGTACTTCTTTAATTGCTTATTCCCAGAGAATAAAGAGGGTGCTGTATATAAGGAAGGAGCAAAGGGAATACTCGAGAAGCCGCTTTTTCCGATTACTACCAAGAATTTCGTAAGAGCATCAGCTCAGAAAGAAAAAGGACAAAAGCTACGAAAATCGAACGTATATAAAAAGGGTCTGGATGTCTGCTTTCCCTTCCGTCGTTTCGTTGCTTCTTTCCTCACGAGCGGTGACATCTGTGCACTCTCGCACTTCCATTTCTCCCTTTCGCACTTTCCTCTCTCTTTCGCGACTTTTCCAACAACCGAGACTTTTTCTCCACACGAACCAGTGGCTCACAAGCACCAGATTTAATCCGAATGTTGCCAAATTCCGTCTTTCACCAACTTCGAACAAAAGAATCGTTACTTCATTGATTTATTTCGAGGTACAACGCCTCGACGGTCTTCTTATCATTTCTTTACGTCTTTTGTTTTCTGCTTTTTCGTTTGTTGCGTTCCATCTGTTGTTTTTTATCTTTACGAAAAACAAATTATACTTTGCAAATAACGCATCTCAGTATCGCGAGGTGAAAAAGCATCCTAAGAAAGAAATTCCTGGTTCATGAGCTTGAAAGGGAAAAGCTCTTTATCGAAACGTCCATGAAAGACTGAACTGGAATACCTAAGTGACTGATTAAAATGAATCAGGCGAAGCGTCTGATGCGGAAACCAAGACTATTTTCCTCCGATCCTTGTCGAGCGAAACGTAATTACCTAATCGAATTTACAGCAGACCCTTCTCTTTTCTCCGTTTCATCACCTTTTCTCCAGCTTCCCTCGTCTTTACTTTTTTATCACTATTTCTATTTGTCGTACATCGATTTTTATGCGTAAATTAAAAAAGTTGAGAACTAATCACAACGAAAGTTTCGTTACGTAATATCAGGAGCAAGAGCAAAACCAAAAATACTCACAGCTTGAAATATTATTCAAACTTTTTAGTTTGTCATGGCTTTTTTTAATTGTGTTTTCATAAGCACTAAGGCGAAACCCAGGAGTAATGTTTTATCTTTTTTTACTTTTTAAAATCAATGTTCAGTTTTCTCAACTGCGTAACTAGGCATCAAGTTGTTTATTTCATATTCATTTATAACCATTTACAAACACAAATCTATAGCCTTAATTAACTTAGATTTGCAATTAAAAATAAAATAAAAGTTCACGAATCTTGATAAATTCTTTAATTAAATAAAATAAAATTAATTCTGATGAATTCAGAGAAGATTTAAATGAAGAAGAAATAATACAAATTTGGATAACGTGGCAAAAAAATCACCAATAATTTGTTGCCCCATAAATCAACAGATCAGTACAACTTGTGCTATGAAGAATTATTTATTATTGTGGCAACGAAAGACGAACATTAGTTCTTTTAAAGAAAATGTGTTGGTCTATTTTAATGAACTGTCAAAAACTAATAAACCCACAACGTTATGCAATAAATAGTCCATAATAAGGTCTACCTTAGGTTTAAAAAGTGGAATTGATATCAACAACTATCATAATTTAAAGGTTTTCATAAAAAATTTGACCAAAGAATACCACCCTAGCAAAGCCCGTGTACTGACATTATGTCAAGTGAACAAATTTCTCAATGAGTCCGAAGACTCGAATGACCTTGCGAATAAAGTAAGTAAAGTATGTACATTTAACTAGTAAAATATATACAAAAATATACAATTTTAAAAATTAATATTTACAATTATTATGTTAAAGGTTATCCTGATATTTGGAGTTTTGGGCGCACTCAGAATCAGTGAAATATGTAACCAAAATATTCAGGATGTTGAAGATACGAGGAATCAATTGATCGTAACAGTCGGCGTTAATAAAAATTGCTACCCCCGTAATTTTATTGTTGGTCCAGAATACTACAATACCGTTAAGAAATATATTTCTTTGCAACCAAATGCTTTTGACAGTAGAAGTTTTTCTATGCTTACAATTCGGGAAAACAAAAGCGCCAAGTTATAAGGAAAAATAAAATTAGTGAAGTGTTCAGAACAGTTGCTGAGTATTTGGAGCTACAACATTTGGAAGCCTACACCGGTCATTGTTTTCGGCGTACAGCGGCAACATTACTGGCGAATTTTGGTGCAAATTTAACAGCAGTAAAACAGTTGGGTGAATGGCGATCTAGTACCGGACGAGAAAGTTATAATAGAACATTAACGAACCGATGCAAAATTTACCCGTAAATAATTTCTTGTAACCAAGAGTCTACTTCCATTTACAAACAAGCTGCCACTTGTCAAATTCGGACAACAACTATCATCAGCAAAGCTCCACTTATTTCCACTTCTGATGAACCTGCCACTCGTCGAGCTTCATCTACTATCACTAACGAAGCTCCATTTACTTCTGCTTCCAGCCAGGCTTTGTTTAATTCTACCACTAGTGAATCTTTATTCACTTCAACCATCCATGAAGTTTTATCTATTTTCACTACTAATCAGGTCCAAGGTACTTCTAGTATCAATGTGACTACCGATCTCGCATTACACTCTCAAAAAAAAATTAGTGTGTGGCATCCACACGCTATTGAAATGAAAACTAGAATTCCTAATTTTTCCAAATTATAGTTACATCTCCGATTATAATCACTGAACCTATTTCGATTTTTATGAAAAATAGCTAGTTAGTATA
>JAPYYX010002077.1:0-18640 GCA_030522605.1 Cremastinae sp. B BG-2022a | reverse complement strand
CTTTTTTTTAGGTGTACTTTGAAGTAAAAAATCAGCGTCAAAATCGACGACATGAGTGCGCACACTTTCGTCGAAAACTAATGGATCTGGCCATATATAATTAGTAATCTAATTGTATTTCTCGTCGGTTCTCTCATTAGTTGTCAAGAAATATTTTTCATCGCTTTTCGGAGCTGGGAAAAAGGTAGACTTTTGATGAAACCCATTTATTCAAATTCTCACATCTCATCGATGTAAAAAAGCCCTCACAAATTTTTTCTT
The DNA here is from genome assembly GCA_030522605.1 of Cremastinae sp. B BG-2022a. NCBI lineage: Eukaryota > Metazoa > Arthropoda > Insecta > Hymenoptera > Ichneumonidae > Cremastinae sp. B BG-2022a. The sequence goes on along the minus strand of JAPYYX010002077.1, from coordinate 18,379 downwards.
TTTATATTTGTTGATATCTCGATCGTAGGAGCTCTTTTACTCTCATTTAAAAATGTTTCTCCCATTTGACATTCTCTTCATTTATTTGCAATCTCTAATATTTACAAGCCATCATGAACATGGCAAAGTATACAACAGCAATTTAAATTTTGCTTCCCTTCATATTTTTCTCTCCAGTTTTATTTATTTATGCATTATTTTCATTTTATTATTTCTTGTTTTCTCTCGTTCGTTATAGAGTATACAATTCGGAGGTTAATAAAGGTGGAGGAATTTAATTGAGTTAAAATGGTGGATTGGAATTTTTTCCAATGTTTTCATTCATTTCATTCCTTTTTCTATCGGCGCTTTCTAGTTTCTTTCAATTCTCCTCGATCGAGACGAACTTATTTATAAACACATGTTCGTAGCTGCATGCATTTTTATTTACAAAAAAATAATTATTCCCGTTCATAAACGAGTAATCCCGTTTTAATTTCCTTTTTCCTCACCTTTTTAATTCTTGAAAACGTTAAGAAAATGGAGAGCCAAAGTCACGGCAAAAAATAATGAAAAATGGAATATAAAATTCGGCAGTGAATTCTTCGATCACTGAGAGTTGTTGAACACAAGAGTAGCAATGGCTGCTTTCACACAGGTGAGCAAAAATATAGAAAAAGAGAGAAAGAGAGTCAAACAAGAATCAGCGATAACATAAGATACAGATATTGTGAAAAAGATATTGGTTGAACTCAAATTAAGGTGGGTCTGGAGAGCCCTTATCATTGAAGAGAAAAATAGAAAGTGGGACACGATCTTCTTCACACCCTTAACGTGTTTTCCAGTTTTATTTTTTATATTTATCACGGTTATAATGATACAGAGTACGAGAAGGTTCTCTCTCTTTCTCTCTCTCTCTGGATCTCCTTCCTGTGGGCATTTTATACCATTTTTATTCTTTTGCCGCATTTTATTTCGCCAAGAAATTGTCGTGAATATAAGGTGTACGAAGGAAGAGAAAGAGAGACAGCTCTGTTCCAAAGATACATAGCTCTAAGCCTAACAAATGTACTCGAGCGAAATTTCTCTCATCATCTTTTTTGATTTTATTTAAATGTTCCTTGATTTTTTCTCGATCTCATTGCATCGAAATCTTTTTTTACTTTTTACACATTCTACGAGTCTTATACTTTCGACAATTGCATCTTTTTTGGAAAGAAAAACAAGAAAAAATAAAAGAAATAGTTCGCTCGAGAAATTCTACACTGTTATTCATTTCTCTCCTCGTACGGTTTCTTCCCTTTTTTCCTTTTTGTCGTTTAATTACGTTTTCATTTTTTCCTATGTTTTCACCTTGTTTTTTCATCATTATCTCATATCGTATATTGCTTTTCTCGATAAGGCGCACTATATGATTTACAGACAATTTACAAACCTATATCTCATATCTGTATTCCCCCCTCTTTTCGACTTTACACACTTTTATCACTTGTTCCACATTTCTCTGCATTTTTTTCAGCTCGTATTTTTTTCGCATCCATTTCTCCATCATATGACAATCATATGGGGCAAAGTAAAAAGAGGATTAGGAACAATTGTGCAATTTTTAAGTAAAGACATTTACAAGATGCAGAAACACTGAGGCTTAATTTATTTTTCGATCATGAAATGTACATTTCACGTACCCAAAAATCTTATGAAAATAAGAAGAAGATAAAACATAGTTGTAAAATTTTTGAATTTTCTCTTTGCGATGGAAAAAGTTTGTCATTTTTTGTCAATTTTTAATAATTGGTAATCTTTATATCAAGATTTCAGGAATGTTTTTTTATTTTTGTACTGGTTCTGCCGTCCAACAATTTTTTAAAATTAAATTCAATTCGAAATATAAATAAAAAAAAAGTTAAATTAAAAATCGACGCTATACGAACGAAATCGTGAATAAAATTAGTGCACTTTATAATAAAAATAATCAACACTCACACATTCGCACATATGCTGCTTTTACAATTTTGTACAATCCTTAAAAATCTCGATACTCGGATCAATTCTCTCTCTTATTTTTCTCTCACCACCTGACTAGCATTACGAGACACAATTTTCTGATAACTGTTATTTTCTTCGCCTTACAAATTTTAAATGACGATACTGCATTTTTTCATTGCTCATTTAAATAAAAATAGTCTAAAATGCCGGCCACCTGTGACGACAAAAATATTCACATTCCTTCATTCACGAAAATAAGAGAGAAAGAAAGCGAGAGAGAGAGAAAAAAAAATTTCGCTATACATAGAGAAATTGTCACTTTTATCTGTTTACTCTGACATTTTTAACAAAAATCAAATTTGTACACGACTGTCGAATTCCCAAAGAGTCTTACACGAACGTGAAAAAGTGTTAGTGTTCGTTTCTTATTGTTTATTTTCTGGGAATCTTTATGGCTCAAGACGCTCCGAGAATTGCCGGAACGAAAAAAAGGGAGCTCCGAAAGAATAAGAGACCGAGCTGAGGAAAAATGGCGCGGAGGTGAGAGAATTCTTGCAAACTTGTGTCCTCTCTCGATAATTCGAATTTCTTCGATTAAGTGGCGCGGCAGAGGGGTGAGAAGGAAGAAGAACGGAGAAATGGCTAGGGAGACGAGAAAAAAGGGAGAAAACGGGCGTTGGATTTTTAGCTTGGCGCTGATTCGTGGGGGGCAAATGGATTGCTGGCACGTACACGGAGGATACGATCTCCACGTGACTTTTTACCAAGGGGGCACCACTATGAGGTTTTCTACCGTTTTCCCTTTTTCTCTCCGGGAATGCGAGAGCTATCGATAATGCCAAAGTATTAATCCTGTCCTGACTCCGTAGCCGCCATTCCTGAGAGCCAAAGAGAGAAAACGAGGGAAAAAAGAAAAAAGGAGAGGGAGAGACGAAAGCATCGTCTAGGAAGAGAGAGAAATGATTTACTGGGTCAACGAGCACACGCCGTACGTGACGTTAAATAATTTCGAGCGATTTACCATTGCTTCGCGTCTTTTTTCTTTTTTCCTCATCTTCACTCTTTTCTACGCTTTGGACGCGGAAACGCGAACCAGGTAAAAAATTCCCAATTTCTTAAATTATTTTCTTTTATTTACTATACGATGTATCACGGTTATTTTCCAGTTTTTTAAAAATAATTTTATAAACAAAGTAAAAAATTGTTCGATTTTTCAATATTTACTGTCCGCATCCGAACATATTCTGCTGTCTCAAAATAAATAGGTTAATAAATAATAGAAGTCGTTTGACGATTCAAAAACATTGATACTTGAACAAGGTTTCAAATTACTTGAACAAGTGTTTTTTAAAAAATAATTTAATGTAATTATTTTTTCAATTCAAGACTGCAGAGTAGACGCGAGGCTTCGGCATCGAGCTCGAGAATAAAGGTTCAAGGTGCAGTCACCTTTTCTCTCTCTCTCTCTCTCTCTCTTACTTCGGGTCTCGGTTTTGCTCTTTTTTCCACGAAGCATCTCTCGGCATGCATCTCGTCTTTATGGAATTCCATTCCGTGTACAGTCACTCCAAAGAGTTGAAAAATTTTTATCTTGAAATATTTTCCACGATATTGAAAGAATATTAATAAAAATAAAAACTTGTTCACTTTTCGATCTCTCTTCCTTTTTTTCTCGCACTCTTTCGACATTCGCTCCGAAGATATTGAACTTATGGTAGGGATTAAAATCTTATCAAGGATTAATCGTAATCGTATAATTTTTTCCTCGCAATTGTTTAAACACATGGAGGAATGATTTTCGATTTTAAGTCTCTTTAGAATTCTCTTTAGTTCTCCTTTCTCTTGTCTTTTTTCGTCTCGCTCTCGGACTCACCTGTCAGCTATTTAACATGTCAATTTGTTAATTACTATAAAGATCGTGGTGAACGATCCTTCTACGTCATCAGACACCGGCTTCGTCTAGTTGATTCGCAATTTTTTCTCTTCCTCCCTAATCGTCTTTGTTCCTTCTGGTTTACGCATTTTAGAAAATAATTCCAAGTTTAGAATATTTATATTTATATATTTATAAGATGGCTGCAGCACTCGTAATTTAGTTTCACTGATATAGAAACACCGATTGGCATGCTATGAAGTAAATCGTCCTGTCTGCGTTTCCGATCGGCTTGCGCGCGTCCCTCGAACATTCGCAAAATCCTGAGAGACGGTAATTCCCGTCGGAAGATGCGCACTCTTTTTTTGGATATCTGTTAGACCGTGGCCGCTATCGAACTTGACACATATTCCCTCGAATCCTGAGCACGGTGGAAAAACCGAAGGAACGAAAGGAGAATCGAGCGGGGTAAAGGCGGTGGGTGAAACGATTCGAACAGAACGATTCTTGTGGATCGGAAAGCGCTCCCGCACAATTTATCTTGGCCACAACGGAATTCTTATCTCCTCGTTAAACTCTCAGTCTCTTTGATTAGAGATTTAGCTCAAAACCTCGAGAATCGCTCGTCTTTTGTTTCTCTCTTCGATTTTGCCGCGTTCATCGACGAAGAACGATCGACTCTTTGTCCCGTATTGATTATTTTTCTCCCCGGAGGGTGATAAGTCTCTTACGCTCTGTAAGTACCGATACCGCTGGAATTATCGTCGTCGCGGTGGTCGAGCTCGACGGTGTTTTCGGCTCGAAGCTTGCTCTCGATGCGATGGGGATTGGCGATGATTTCCCGATCACGAGAAAGACTGCGGTCCCGCGATCGGTCGCGCTCGCCTCTGTAATGCCGATAGTGGTGATTTATCGCATGGCCATTCATGGCAAGAGTCGGGTACGAGGATTGGGGACAAGGCGGCGAGTGTCTCGGATGATTTGGAATTCCGTTCGCGATCCTCGAATTTTGCCGGTCGTTCGACGAATCGAGACGAGCCGGTAGGGCGGGAGCTGGCGAAGTTTGATGACTTCTGCGGAGCGAGTGGCTCGTCTCGTGATGGTAATGATGATTCCCCGATGAGACTCGCAGGCTCGCAGAGCCATTCGTCATTTCGCGGACCGGGCTCTGCGGGCTCGAGCAGAAGATACCCGAAGAGCCGGAATTCCGTTGCTGGCTCGCGATAGAAGCTCCGTGAGGATTCACGTTAGGCAGGGTACCCGGACGCCGCATCTGCCGCGCAGTTTCCCCGTCTATATACGTGAAACCTTCACCGGCAGGCGTGCTACCTCCGTGAGGCAAAAACCACACGCCACCGTTGCCAGGGCTCGCCGCCCGAAGTTCTAGCTACAGTTCCGTAACCGGTATTGGCTTTATTCCCGTTGTTAGTTGACTGTTGGACTGTTGGTGCTGCTGTTGCTGGTGCTGCTGCTGCTGCTGATGTTGTTGCAATTGCTGCTGATGATGCTGCAGCGACTGCTGGTGATGGTGATGATGAAGGTGCTGCGGCTGCAGCGTGGACTGCTGTTGATGGTGATGGTGATGGTGATGATGATGCGGCGCATGGGCCGCTCTCACGATGTACTCGTCGTCGGAAAAGGTTTTCTGGTATTCGTGCTCTTTTCTGGAAATCGCTCGGTTCTTCCATTTATAATCCTTCAAGGCGTCCCTCACGCGTTTGCGGCAACGATAGTAGAGGAAAAGTGCAACACCAGCAAAAAGCGCTAGGCCAGCTGCGCAAAGAGTAGCGAGCAATGCTTGCTTTCGAGGATCAGAGAAAGCACAGCCAAGCTCGTCTGGAGTCATACCTCTTATCGGCTTTCCTCGGGATTCTGGAGGTTCCGCGCAAACTGGACTGGAATTTCGGGGAACGAGAACTTCAGCCAGCCAGAGCAGAGTGCAGTCGCAGGATAAAGGATTGTTGCTTATGTCCAGACGCCTCATCTCGCCCCAGGCTACGAGGTTCTCTGAGAACGTTTTGAATGCGTTTCCCGGCATTATCAGGTGCCTCAGATTAGGGAGACCGCTCAGGGCACCGTCCTCGATCGTCGAGAGCCGCTTGTTGCTCTTCAGAATCAAAGTCTCCAGATTTCCATTATCGGAGAAGGCTCCGCGTTCAATCGTTGTCAATAACTTAGCAGCCGATACATCGAGCTTTTTTAGATTGGTCAGGCCCTGAAAGGCTCCCGAGCGGAGCACACCAAATGAGTTAAGACCCAGAGTCAATTCCTCGAGGCGAGAGAGAACTGCCAATTGCCTGGTAGGTACCTCACGTAGATTGTTTGCCCCGAGATTCAGAGTTCTAAGTGAATTCAAGCCCCGAAACGCCCCGTCGCTCACATTGTCCAGCGACACACTCGCAAGATCCAAGAGCGCTAGACGTTCGAGGCCATTGAAAGCGTCGTCTGGTAGCGACGATATGACGTTGAAACTGACATGCAATTCAGCTAGAGCATTCAGAGGCGACAGCGCCGGTGATGGGATCGCCATTAACTGATTATCGTCGAGATACAAAACTCTCAATGCGCTCAGCTTCTGAAAAGCACCGAGTTCTACTTTTGATATGCGGTTTTTTCCAAGATCCAACTCCTCCAACTTTGTCAATGAAGCGAAGAGACCACTTTTCAGCTCCTCCAGATAATTGCCACGTAAATTCAATATCGTCAGAGATTTTAGACCCGTGAAAGTTCTTATTGTCAGATTTGAGATCTGATTGTGCTTCAGATCGAGTTCCACCAACTGTTTTTGAGCTTCGAAGCTGTCATCCGGTATCGTCACCAAATGATTATCCGACAAGTCGACATTCCTCAAGTCACCGTAAAATTGAAATGCCGCGGCTTCCACGATCCTTATCCGATTTTCTTTTAGCACTATTCTTTGTATGCTCGGGTTGAGGGCGATTGGAATAACGTTGAGGTTCCCGCGTACGCAGTTCACGTCAAGGGTTTCGTCGTTGCACGTACAGGTTGTCGGACAGAAACCCGCTCTTCCGACGCCGAACATCGTCACTGCCACCAGCAATATCATCAATCTGGAGCTTCCTCTGTGCATCCTTGACCTCTGTAACATAAAGAAAACCAAAAATTTGATTTATTAAAATGCTAAAATATCGAAAAACACAAAAAAACTGCCAACATCTCGTTGAGCAACCAAGCAAATATCATGTGTAAAAAGGGTAATATATAGGTCAAGAGTGAATGCTTTTGCATATCTGATCTGACGCAACATTTTTTTTCTTTCATTCGCGCCATATTTCCCTAAATCGTTCACCACTGCGTTTTTCGAATGAACGTGTCCAGGTTGAATGAAGGTTACGGAAGATGAGAAAAAATGGAGTGGTTGTAATCCGGAAATGCTTCCGTGTTCGTCATCATCGTTATCCCAAGGGACAAAAGAACAAGGGGTATTCAATAGTGATACGAGGGATGCCAAGTTCTGTGAGTAGCAAAATCATTATCACGTGTTGGCTGATATTACACCGGAAGTCGCAGTGTTATGTTGATAAAAGAGAAAAAAACTAGATGAGTGTGTCATTATTGCCGGATTATATACCGCTCGGTTCGCTGGAAGTGCGAAATCACGAGGAAATGAGAGAAGAATAAAAAAGTTTGAGACCTCGAGTAAGTTTAACTTCCTCTTCGATCAACTCAAAAGTAACTAAATGTAACTCGCTTGGTCATTACATGTTTTCGACGACATACATTGTTTTATCTAATGAGGACAATTCTCTCTAAGGAGAAAAAAATAAAATGTTATGAACGAGACTATAAGAGGATTTGGCTTTAAAGATTGACTTATGTAACCTGAAAAAAAATATTATCCTTTGAGGCATGTTTTATAAATTTATGAAGCACTTGCAGATAGAAAAGCGGATCAATTTTCAGTAACTGAAATGTTATGTAGAAATTTCAAAAAAGCAGTGTATTTCTGACTAAATCACGTGACAGAGTCCGTAAATCACGAACGGAGGAAAGCTTCCCTGCGTACGGGCAACGTAGCGCAAACACACGGACGATTTCCAAATGACAAAGAGACCTTTTGTCTCGAGATTTCTCGCGCAGCGTAGGGTGGCGCTACGAGGGGGATATCATTCCTCATTGCTGAGGTCGAGCCATTGTGAGCAAGGACATATTGCGCACGCCTTTGAAAATTGCATCAGTCGTTTCATGCCACGTTAGCCAGTTTTCACTCGAATTCCGATCCAACAAAATAAAACTGCCCACTTTAAATTTTCATAAATACACACTGAAAGCTGCAACATCCAAATATTCAATAGATCACGGCGATACTAATATTGTTTTGTCAGTTTTCAAAACCAACTTTCATGAAAATTTTGCCAAAACTTGTGTGTCTAAAAACTAGTGTTGATAACGAGAGTTGAAGGTTGTAAGAAAAATAAAGCCGGTTCTCATGAAGATGAATGAGATTTTAATTGCGATCGACTAAACATGAAATTCATCGTGCTTGTGGACTGAATCTACACATATACGAAAACATTTGCGAATATAGATATGTATATCGTTTAAATATATTTATAGGATAGATGAATGTGGTGTCAGCGTGTATGTGTACGGCAATATTATTGTTGGGAAGATACATCATCGCGGACACTCTGCTATCGCCGAGGCACTAATCACGAGAGCGTAAGGATAATGTCAACCCCGGTGTTATGGCGAAGGGTATGGGTGACAGAGCAGCAACACCAGTGGATATAACCCTTCCCCCTTCCTCCCCCCAAAGCTGAGCCAGAGTCAACTGCCTCTATCTCCATCTCTTTCTCTCTCTCTCTCTCCTCCCTGCACGTCTTCGTCTATTGCCCTATCTTTGTCTACGAGATATATAAACGTGACCATGTCGCGGGTTCATGCGTGCAAGCAGACAAGCAGCTACACCATGATACGTCAGATTTAACCAGATGTAATTAGTGATTGCAGATCACCCTTTCCTGCACTAATCGAGCTTACTGTTCTCAAATTGAGTCTATTTTTCTTCAATATAACTCATTTTGTCATTATATTCTATATGTCGGACTCATCTGATATATCATATTCATGTATCATATATTATAGTCGATAAATAATAATTAATATTTTTATTCCTTTTTTGGTAATAATATTATAATTTTTTAAATTTTAATCCGAGTGGAAATCCGAATAAAAACATAAACGCTTATGACAGACAACCGCAGATCCATACAGTCAGTCTCACGAATTGAACCGTGTTGGACACGGTCAGTACTTGATTGGGTGACTGCTTAACTGGCATCGACTGACGGATCAACGCTGAGCGGGAGGTCGTTTTTTTCAGATTTGAAATGCTTGACAATTTCGAAAAAGTTATCAAAGAGAACAACACCGACTGTATCGGCATGAGGCTTTCCGCAGTTTTCCCGTGTTCATGTGCAAACATGTGCGAATGAGATACAGGTCAGGTAGTAAGTTTGCCACGGGTGCAATCTGGTGAAGTAGGAGGAAGGTTTGGAATTAGCAGAAAATATAGGAGGATGGCAGGAAAAGGTGGAAATAGGCAGGAAGGATAAGCTGTAAAAACAGGGTAAGTTTACTTTACTACAGAAACGCTTAACGACTAAAGGACGAATACATAAGAAAACAACGTATTTGTTATTCTGTGTCATTAACAATAAATTCTGTACGTTTTAGTTGTGTCATCTCCAAAAAGCAAAAAATACTTACATGCATTTGAAAAAAAGACAGAAAATATGGGTTGATCTGCAAATCGATTTAGCATAAAAATAAAAATTAGTATCATGTTTATGATCCACAGTGCGAGAATTTTGTATCATGCAGTAATTTTGAGGTTAAACGGCCAGTAATTGATTTGCTATTCTTTATATTTTTTATCATTCACCAAAAATACTACTTTAAATTTTCTAAAAAATATTTTTCTTAACCAAACGAAAAGTGCGTATTTGTAAATTTTTCTTCTGAAACATGTGGGCAAATATATTGAAAAAACCTTTAAATTGTTCTCCATATATGTAATGTAAATAATAAAATTTTAAAATTCAAGAATCTACGAGGATTGGTCGAAAGTAATTACCCAATAATAACAATAAATAACAGGATTTAATTTAAGTGAAATGAAATAGTGTATATGATGCGCATCGGAGCATCGTCGTGAATATTTGAATAAATTGATATAGTTCCGCTGAAAAAAGAATGAATTTTTATTTGAGGATCTACTCGGTCTCTCACCGTTTTATTTCTCTTTTTTCGTTCCTCGCTGTTTATTTTTCGAGTCTATTAAAGTGAATTGATTCGGAAGAATGGAGAAAATGAGAAACGGTGGCAGAGAGCAATAAATAATGAAATGAAAAGAGGGACGGAGAGAAGGAGGGTGGAAAAAGAGCGTTAATTGTACAAATTCAAAGCTCGCTCATCTCATCAAGCCGCGAATGCTATATCGAATCCTCGGATTTCCAGGAGGCTTGGGATCAAATTTTCGAATCGAACGATTTATCGAACGGATTATTTCATCTCGTGCACGCCTTCCTCTGGCCGTGCGCGATCAGTACACTCTCCGTACGAACAAACTATTTCTCTCTTTATCCCTCTTCGATCTTTTAGGCTGAAGATAATTGAAGCTATTGTCCCTCTTCATCGGCCATTGGAGTGACGGACAGAAGCGTGAATGAAAATCCCTCGTTATTCGAGAAACTTGGAGCGTCGAAATTCGATAAATCGAGCAGAGAGTTATTTTCGCATTGAATGACGCGCTCGCGTACCACGCCCACATGCAAAAGCACACATACGTGTATATATGTATACATAACTACGGAAATGGCTGCAATGGTGTACGATCAAAAGAGACCCCCGTTAAATTGTATTCAGCATTTTCAAAAATTTTTTTGCTCGTCCTCTCTCTCTCTTTCTCTCTCTCACTTTCTCTTCTTCATCGAACGGTTTTTTTGCGTATCAACAAAAGCTCGAATCGGAAAAAGTTTGCAATCTATGGGGATTCGAAATTCGATAAATTCGACGAGGATAAAGAAGCGGAGGGGAAAAGTGGACGAGTGAACGAAGCGGAGAATAAGGATAAAAAAGTAAGCGAGAAAAAGGAGAAAAGAGAAAATGATAAAAGATATATAATAGGATACGGATTTTCCGTTATACAGCACCGTCGATCGAATGATTCCGTAATTGCTGACCGCGAGAGAAATGGACGAGCTCCGGACAGGAGGAGGAGGAGGAGGAGAAAGATAGAAGAAGAGCTTTAATATTGCGCAGCCCGGATATGCCTATAATCAGAAGCGATTATTGTGCAATTTTCCAGTAATCATTCAGACGAGAGTGGATTTTCTCTCCAAATCACATACAGAAAATGTTTATATCAACCGTTTTTCGGATGTGAACTCATTTTCTTGTTTATTTCTCTGATGCCGTTGCACATTATTTTTATGCATTGTTCCTCACGCTATACACGTTTTCACTTTTAGTTTTATTGTATTTTTTCTTCCCCTTTCTTACGCATTGTAAATGCGTCAACATAATTTTTTAAAAGATTTTAAACAAAATACGTCTCATCACTGAAACAATGAAAAAATAAAGAAAGAAGTAAAATCAATGAGAGCGAAAAGTCAGAGGGCGCAGAACCGACGATATTATCGAGATTCTTGAATAATTCGATGAACGTGACGGTCGTAGTGATTTAACGAATTCCCTTCCCTTTTACCTATAAAACTTAATCCCGTGGCTTTTCTCGAATCTCCGCTTTTTTTACTTCTATCTGCGGTAACGCTGGTTTCCTTAATGAAAGATTATTGCAATCAGAGGTTCTCTCATGGACCAATTCACCCTCGATCTTTGCCTCTGTATAGCCTCGAACCTGCACCATTAGCGATCATTGGACTATTTTTTCAAAGGGGTTGGAACAGAGGGATTAAAGATTACAGATGAAAAATCTATGCAAACGTTCTACTTAAAATAGACATTTGTTTTACGTTTTCTTCTACTGTAAATTCTGCTCTATAGTTCTATAGAAATTGGACAGAGAGTAGAAGTGGAGATCTTAGAAATAAAAGATGATTCTGTAAAAAAATCAAGAAAAACGTTTTGCGAAAATAAAAATAATTGCTCGTGCCGATTTCTCAGAGCAAAACTGCAAGAGAAAATAATATACGTATATATAAACTCTGTTGGCGTTTCATTCAATTTTCTCAGTGGAAATCCGCACAGTGCTTGTGTGGCATAGCAAAAATACATACATATATGTATCTCTACAGAGAGTAAGTATGTATTCTAAAACCGAATAAAGCGAAACGTACGGACTTTTCATCAAAGACGGGGGAGGCGCCCTTGGGCGTAGCGCGAACCTAAGAAAAGCGAGGCTTGCGGCACCACGCGGCGGGTCTCGCTTTGACGAGCGAATCACGTCTTGGCAGGTGCCGGTGCATAAAACATTTTAACAAACCCAATTAACTCGAAGAGCGAGTGAGCATGAGCGAAAGAATAAAAGAAAAACTAGAGAGAAGAAAGAACGAAAGAAATGAAGAGAAGAGAAGAGAAGAGAAGAGAGAAAGAGAGAGGATGATATAAATAAAGAGAAAACGAAAAGGGGAAAACGACGGAGATGAAGAAATAAAAAAAAAGCCCTCAAGTTCCTATCCCAGTGAGCTTTAGACTACACGGCGGAGGCTTTAGTTCTCTTCTTCGTCTTCTTCATCGGAAAATATATATCCTCGGTATATCCCCTGCAACTTCTGGGACGAACCTCTTGGACTTCCCCGATTACCGGGAAAATATATAGCGAATATATAGACCGATTGCATACATACACATGTATATACATTTACGGTCTGGTGTAAGCGTGTATATACGTATATATGTATACGTATTGCGCGCGAGCTTCCTCTCTTGACGTAGCGTCCTCTGGGTTACGTGCTGGTGCATAAAACATCCCGCTCAGGGCATTAATTAAAGCGAATTACCCGAAGGATTTGAAGCGCGCGCCTTCTCGCTCTCTCATCTCTCTTTCTCTCGCTCATTCTTTCTCGTTTACGCGTTAAAACTTCGTCCCTCTCCCTTTTTCCGCTTCTCGATCTCGTTTTTCCGAAACTCGTATGCATTTCTCGTTGCAAACAAGCTGCATATTCCATCCTCTACGCGTGTATACATCTTTACAGAATTGCATACATTGCTTTTGAATTCTTTTGTTTCTTTTTCCTTCCCTTTTTCACAAAAGCACTCTGAAATTTTTCTAATTTTGTTTCATGTTTTTTTTTTCAAACGAGAAATATTTTTCTTTTAGCTTCAAGGATTTTCAAAATTTTTCGTTAAGTGAAACAAGATATCTCTCGCCTCTGGCGTTTTTAGAAAAAAATGTTATTGTAGTCAAGCTGACGAGAAAACTGACGGGGCAGGATTGTTCCGCGATCGGGTCAATTGTCGAAAAGCTCGCGGAGGTTGAAATTTGTGAGAAAACGGAAGAAAAATATCAGGGGGTATGAGGAAAAATTAATAAGAGAGAAAACGTTATACACTGCAGGTGGTTTATAGTCGAGACATTTCACCTTTATTATTGCATCAGCGGAACCATCATCGAGAAAAACGTAATTTCCAGACGCGAAACCCGGAAATCGCTCGACGCGGTGAACATTTTTTTTTGAAGTACATATAAATATGAGTATACGAATATATAATATGAATTTGAGGTATGTTAAATTACAAGAACGCAACGTTTCGTCGAAACATCTAAGCGCCAAGCGGTTGTGGGGAATTTAATCCGCAGGTAGGAAAAAAGTCAGGGGCGTGATAGTGGGAATTTGCTTGTTCGTGAGCTTGAAACCGAGAAAAGGTAAATAAAAATAAAGCGATAAAAGATTAGTGGAGGAGAAAAATTCGCGCTCGTGTGCGTAAAGGGAAAAGTAGCACTGGGGAAGGGGAAGGAAAAACGTAAAGAGAGTTTGTCTGTAAATTTCAGACTCACACGCACACCTTGTCGTGCATGAAATTTATTCTTTTTTTCTCTATTTTTCTGTCTCTTCTTCTCTCTGCCGACACGCACGTTGTGATCGATTGCGTATCTCTGACACACCCTTGTCTCGACACGTCAATGTCTGTTTTTTCGCGTTTTTATTCGTTCAAACAAAGAATTCGCCGTCTTTTTGTTTTTTGCCCCATTTTCAATAAAATTCAAGCATGCATCTATGAATTTTATACTTTATTCATCAAATTAAATAAATATTTTTTTATTTATTAATTTTATATATATTTGTTTACTTTTTAGTGTTGAGATTATGGAGTCTCGCTATCATGAAAGATGTATACACGAGAATCGTTTTTGTACTCATCTCTCTCTTTCTCTCTTATTGCGAGACATAAACACAAGTTTTAGTAAACGAGACAGAATGTCGTCGGGATTCGGTTTATATTGTTCTTTTATTTCTCTCTCTCTCTCTCTCTCTTTCTCTCTCTTACTCTAAACAGGTACTAAACACCCTGTTTATCGTCCGCAGTTATATTCACCATTTTTCCTCATTTCATCCTCGATTTATTTCTTGTCTTACTTTTTACAACAAGAGTAAAAGAAAGAGGAAAAATAATCTTGGGTCTACACCACGAAATCTTGCTTCTGCTCTTCCGTGTGTCTGTTTTTCTTACACTCGACTAAAATTATCATCTTTGTTGACAAGTTTACATTTATTTTATTGTTATAATTTTATATTTATAATTTTACAACTTATGTCTCACCCCTGAATCGCATTCATACATGAGCATCGAAAAACAAGTGTCGATGCATTCAGTGAATGTCTTTCTTGCATTTTTTGAAGTTGACAATCTTCAAATGCGAGTTAAGCAGTAGCCTATGAAAGTATCGGGCGCGCCTAACGCTGGAAGGTGTTTCGGTAAAGTAACGACTACGATCAAAATGTGATAACATTTTGTCAGGGTGTTCTTTAACATAATATGCGTGAACGCGATATTTTTCAAAATTTTCACCTACATAGTTTTTGAGTTATCGAAAGAGAAAATTGTTTTCTTTAATAACTCAATATCTACGTGGACGAATATTTTTTAGGAATTTATAGCCGTTTATTTAATAATAGTTTAGTTTAGTTAATAATAACGAACATTGTTTTCATTTTTATTCAATTCTGATCATTTTTCGATTCCCTATCTGTTTTACGTGTTAATTTCCTGAGTTTTGAAAAAAATCTATCGTGACTCCTATACCTTAAGCGGCAATAACCTATCAAAGTATCGGGCGCGCCTAACGCTGCTTAACTTTTGTGGCACCCCCAAAACTCAACTCCAATGACGGGTCCTCCACTGTTGGCATACCGTGACTATTTCGAATGAAAGGAGATGCACATTTTTTCAAATTCCACTTGGATTCATCGACATTGGATTCCCATTCTCATTTCAATCGTGGATGCTCCGCAACGATGAGATTTGTCGCACTTAGAAATACGGGCGGGGTTTTTCGCGTATTCCAATGAAGGTGCTGTATCGGTGAGTCCCCTTGAATGTGTCAGAAAAAAAGTACGGCGGTAGGACGATGAGAAAATGAGAAAAATGCGAGTGGAATCTGCCTCGTTCGTTTCCCGTCCCGACTCTTTTGCCCTTCTGGTCGAAGAGCCAATTACGAAACTCCTGACGAGATGGAAGTTGAAAAAATGGGGAATCGAGAGATGAGAGCGGATGAGAGAGAAGGACAGAAAGAGATAAAGAAAAAAAGCGGTCCCGTTCTGTCTCAGAGAGAGAGAGAGAGAGAGAGAGAGTCGGGAACTTTTTTTAAAGCGAAGAAGGAGACGCGAAAAGAAATAAATGGCAAAAAGTGTATATACGAAAAAAAGAGGAGATGACTCCTGACGATTCGAGGAACCATCCCGTTGCAGACTAAAGCTCATATATGTATATGTATACCTATGCATATATACCTGTGTATAGAGCGCAATTGTATAAAAAAAAAATCTGAGTGAGAGAAGAGGAGAGAAAGTCTTCTCGCGAAAAAGCTCTCGGCCAGTGTGTTCTCGAGAAACCCGGAAATTGGAATCTTAAATCGATCCCAATCTTCTTTATATCGCAGTACCAGCGGGGAAACTGGATCGTAGAGAATTTCCAAAAAATCTCTGCACTCCTCTCCCTATTTCTTGCCCTCTCTTCTTTAGGTCTTATCCGCAGAGGAGATAAGATTAACGACACGTTTTCGCCAAAATCTCATCCAATTTCTACTGTTTTCTAAAGACATCAGAGATTATATTCGAACTTATATTTTCGGAATTGAGTTTTTTCGAAAAAAAAAAAACAATTTTTCGCGAACGGAAAAATAATACAAGCGAAGGAAAAATACATTTTCTCATCATTTGTCAAATTATTAATTTTTCTTTATCTTCAATTGCACAAGTTGTACGGTTGCAGATAAAGTTCTCAACTTTTGTCATTTTTGGATTCTTGTATACGCCCGATTAAATCCCGAATGAACGGAAGTGTTGAAAGTGCGGTTGATGCAAGGTTTTAGCAGAAACTGCAGGAGAAAGTACATCGGTCGGTTAAACGCTGATAAATATGGGCCTGGAATTCAACTGTGGAATTCGGGCTTAAGCTGAAAGAGCGGAGCGGAGATAAAGCAGAAGGATAAACGGCGCGCAAAGCTTCAAACAGATTTCGGAAAATTGCTCATCTCGCTTTATACCAGCTCATGCGTTTTTACTGCCCTGAAAAGATCAAATATCCTGATATTCCTGATTTTTCCACAACAAAAATATTTTACTTCAAAACATACGCTAGATTCATTATTTTCCCCGCAGGTCTAATTTAAAACATATACTTTGTGATGTAAAATATCGCTGTTTGACCGCCGTTCAAATCCTCGAGGGTCGTTAAATTTGCATGCGTTGGTCGAAATTCTTAAAACGACGGCGAATCCATCAGTAAAAATGCAGATCAGGTATTGCTAGATAGGATTTGATAATTTCACCTGTCCTTTTATTCCCACCATCGATATTCGTCAACATTCGTTATAAAACGTTGTATTGTCAAAACTGTAAGTTATTTAAAATATTGTTTGCAAAAGTAAATTGTCGAACACGCCTCAATTACGAGAACGAGAATATTGATGGAGAAACATTGAATAGAATTCTAATACTGGAACCTTTATTTGAGATACGTGTGCATTCTATTCCATGTTGTGACATGGTCGTCCATCGGAACTCGCTCTTTTTCTGCTCTTGTCCAAAAGAATCCCCTTTTCAGCTTTTATATCTTTAGATAGAGAGATATGCTATATCGCAACAATTAAAATAAAATGTTTCATCTATAAATTATATCACGAAAAAAGTTTGAAATTAACAGTATTCGAAATTTCATATTTAAAGAAATATCCTGCTTTCAAACTTTTCATAACGCGAGAAAAAAATTTAAAGAAGAAGTGCTGCAATTTTCTGTAAACCTAACCATTTAGACTTCTCGGCTTTAAGATAATGCTTTGTTCTTTAAAAATATATAAAAACTAAATATGTAATATAAGACAGGGGGGGGGGGGGCAAATGGGGTACTTAAGAAAATTTTGTAATTCCAAGGGTTTAAATATATGCTGAATCTTTTGTTTTTTAATCACAGTTGAAGGAAAGAGATAAAATTTTCATCTGCCATGAGAACAAAAATTTTTTTAGCGGACAAACTGGGGTATCTCTTTAAGAAGTAAGACATTTTTTTTTTTTCATAATTTGTTGACTTATTATTAGCTTTGACGTCTCATTGGAAGTAATGAATTGATGATTTATTTTAATTTTGGTTTAAATGTATTTTATTACCAAAGAAAATTCTCTTTTTCGATCTGCTATGGGTAGGGGTATCCTATTTTGCCCCCCCCCCCCCTCCCACCATATGCCCTCATTACCCTATAACGTTAGAACATAGTGAATCGTAATGAAAATCCAGAACCCAAACGAAAACGGGGAAAGAAATAATACATAATGTATAATGTTTATCGGGTTCATTTTCTTTCATTTCTTTATCGCTTTTTGTCTAGTAAAACAGAAAAGATTTTTCTGCACTTTTATCCTTCCGGAGGATCCATGAAACCCGAATGTACTGCTGAAAAGAGGAGGATTAGAAGCACGCGAATGAATGAAGATGAAGAAAAAATGGAAAAAAATATAGTTGAACTGTGTGAATAACGGGAAATATTTCGAACGTTCAGTCCGGATTGGCACAGTTTGTTACATCTGCCTCTATAATACTACACTACTATTTATGTATATACGAGACAAAAAGTATAATGGGTATCCGAAAAGTGGATAGCATTGAAGAAATGACAGATCGGTAAGAGTTGAAAAGGATTTTAAAGAATTTTCATCTACAAGAAAATTATAGCTTACTGAGAAATGTATACTTGATGTATTTGATACCGCAGTTTGACGATTGAAAAGTTAAAAAAATAATGTATATAGGGGAGGGGAGGGCAAAATGGGGTACGGGGGGCAAAATGGGGTACCCCAAAAATTTGGTGAAAATTTACAATATTTCAAATTTTGATAA
>JAPYYX010002076.1:0-18647 GCA_030522605.1 Cremastinae sp. B BG-2022a | reverse complement strand
TTCACCCAATAGTCTAGCTGCTACAAATAAACACACATATTATAAAAAACTGGGGCTGAAGGACCGCGGTCGATGGCCCATTACAAGAAAAAAAAAAAAAAATTAAAAAATGTAAAATATGTAAATATCTGTATATATATAAATAAAAATGCATTATAATAATAATAAATTTGAGAAATTTCAAGATTTTCATCGATGGAAAAGAAATAAATATGGTGCGTATACTTTACGCAATTTCCGTGTTGCCATTTTGCGAACCTTGAAAATTCTCTCATTGAAATATAAGTGTTCATGATTTTCACTGAATTTTTTTTTCTCCAAAACTACACATCAGATCATGCTCATTTTTTGATAAATTAATGAACGATGTGGTCAATAATTTTCTTATTTTTTGTGAACGTGCTTCCAATGAAACTTTATCCAGTACTAGTTTCTTACATATTTTTATAGAAACCCTTAGATGTTAAAAATAAAAATGGCATATGGCCCCATATACTGAACTCAAAGAACAATGGTAAAATACGCAATTTTACATTGAATTATCTCGGATTCTACGTGTTCAAAAACTGTGAAAAAATTTATTTAAGCAGATATTGTTGTAACCAAAACATACACCAATTTTTATAAACTTCTATAGAAACTCATTTTGCGATAGTCCTATTTTAACTCCTAGGAGTTAAAAATGTATACTCACGTAGTCCGCACATGCGCATAAGATAATCCGCAGAAAATACAAAAAGCAATTTATTGCCAACCAAAATCATGAACATTTTACGTCCACATTTTTCAATAATTTTAATATACCGGGTTTCGCCCCTGGACCCCATCAGGAGCTCCACGCCTGAATACCACCAAAAGCTTGACACCTAAAGCTCGGAAACGTGGTCTAGGTATATAAAGTCTCGACATTCCGGAAACAACAACCACATTTCAGGCATTAATTAAGCATCAGTGAACATAAAAGATTAATTTGTTTCTGTATTCAAATTATATCGCAGATATATTGTCCAAGGATATTAAAGAGTGTCACCAAGTTGATGACCGTGGTTTCATCAGGATTTTGAGGATTCAACATATTTCCTATTCAAATCCTTACAATGAGATCGAGTATTTGTTATTTAGACAATCGTAGGCGTAACCTTTTAAACCGGAACACAAATGAGAATCAAACAAATGTACGCTCATACCAGTAATCAAATCGTGAAGAAAAAATAACTTATTTAATAAATGAAATGAAGTTAATTTACATTATATTTGATTTTAAATTCATAAAGCGTATCATGCCTTCTGACTTTATAAACCCTTCAGTCAATATAAAAAATGAACGAATACACGTTTCCTACTAGCTTGATCTTAGCAAATGGTCAGACAATTTCTCGGTTGAGGTTGAAACTGCCAACTGGAGAGAAACTTCAACAATAAAGTTCTTATTTGTACACGCTATACACGGATCTAGATATAGGTCGAGAGCTAATACACTAGGGTCGGAATCGAGTAATATCAACCTCATTCTGCGTACTCGGATACCTATAAACCCACCTGTTAACGGATAGAATATCGTGAATCCAATTTTGCGCTAAAGTATTGCAATTGATTCCAATTTCTTCTTAATAGCGAAAATAACACCATGACTACCCTGATTTTCTCCGGCGTATCGTGGACTTAACAGGTGCTGTACCGAAAGTGACAAATATATAATCAAAAAGATCTTCTGGCTCGCGGGTATGTATTAAGTGTATTGAAGGACGCTAAAACCACTTGCAAAGTACAATAATTTGTCTCAGTTGCAGTTCAGGCTGCAGTACGTTAATCGATGCGAATCTTTCTTCAATCGCATTAATAACAACATTCTGAGGAATTTAACTTTATTCGTTGTATCATGGATTCATAACTGGTTTGCCGCAGGCGACAAACACATAAAAAAGCCAAACCCCCACGGGCTAGTCAACTATAACTCACTCCTGAGAGCACTAGGTGAAATCGATCGTCCGCTCCTGGCCTCTGGCTAGTTTGTCCCACCACTCCCAAAAATTCCGCCATTTAGGAAAATCGGACGAAAAGCGAGAACGTTTAGCGCATGTTTTTTTTAACTCATGCAGAAATCACAATGTTATTGCTTTTTTATGTTGAGACACAAAACTTTTGAGGTTCTCTTCTGGTTCTGTTGGCTTCTGGAGCTGAGCCAGTCCTTGTTGGTCTCTATCCACCTGAGGTTGATGGCAAGTCTACGGAGTGGTAGAAGTCGTCACGTCCCGAGCGTAGCAACATTCTTATCGGAAATTCTTCTTGAATATAAGATCTTTGTTATCACAGACCACCACGAAAGTGCCGTAATGTCCCAGGAGAACTATTACTGTAACTTTCAAAATATCGGGAAAAAGCGGAAAAAAATATTCCCAAAGCAAACCTGGCCACAAGATAATGAATTCCTCGTTGGATCAGTTATATCAAGGGAACAGTTTTTTGGTGTTTTGAAAATAACCTAGGAAATTTGAAATGAACACAAACATTCATCGAATGAGTTTTGCCCCAGAGAAATTAATTCCTCTCGGTGTTTTCCATCCACTGAGGATTACGATGTCAACTCGATGAAAACTAAGTTGTCATATTATAACATATAAGAAATGTTATTAAAAATAGTTCAATCACTAAAATATGAAAAAGTAACATGAGAATATTCAAACATTTGATTTTATCTATTGGTAAGGATTGTGTTTTCTTGCACATAAATGTACACGTGCTGAATTCGTTAATAACTCGTCTCGCTATTGTTATTATTATTATTATTTATGTCATACTTATGGCGATTATTATAACCTTCCAAGTCATACAACGATTCAACAATATTTGACGATCAGACTGCGAAGTTTTCAGGAAAGTTCATTGTACCGAGAGCAGGACAGTAAAATAGGACACTGAAGTTTTTAAAACCTTTTGAATAAAATGCAACTGTTATTTTTATGGTGTTGCGATCAAAATCAAAGTTTCTTATTGTTGAACGTATTTTCCAGGATGAACCGACCGCGATTTAAAAAACTTACCGACGTGAAATTCTCCAGAGACAAGATTAACAAATTTCCAGCTGTGAGCTTGCACGAAACTGAACTTCGCATCATAATCATTACCAGAAGTTTCTTGCTGCGATACGACATAGGAGTCCAATCGACATTGTAACTGGAAGATAATTTAATTTTTCGTTATAACTTCGTTAAAAATATTAATTTTTGCTCTCATAATGTAATGATGGAATTTCGAGTTCACTCACGCGCTCAAAAAAATACCTTCGCTGTATCCCATGATCTTCTCTCCTTGCCAGCACAGATAAAACATATGAAGAACTTCGCATATCCCAAACGCAACGTATCTGAGAGCTTCACCAATTTGGTCCAGATTCGTCACAGTCTAACATTTTATTTTTTAATTTCTTCTCAACCAAATTTTGCGTTCAGGCAATTATTATTTTCTTTACTCACCATGAATCCTGTTAGAGTTATCATGAACGCACACGTTCCGAAATCAACCATGAAGTACCTGTTCACTGTGGACTCAAGCAAATCCGCGAATCTTGAAATAACAAAAAAATGCATTTGCAATTTAAATTTTGGTCCATTATTAACCCTCCGCGGTCGCACTGTAATTTCGCTACTTCCGCGGTCGCACTGGGTCGCTCATGTCCACATTCATTTTTTAATTGGATAAAACGCTATAAAAAATCTATAACAATTCTTTATCATCCCTGACCAGTTCTACAATGAGAAGCAATATTTATTAGAGCCGAAAAATTATTATTTTTTACACTGTAAATAGCTATCTGAGCGAAAACGCTAAGAAAACGTTTTTTTTCTTAAATATGTCCATAAAAAAATTAGTGATAGAAAAGAAAATCACTTTGTTTTATTATCATAAATATCTTACGGCTTGAGAAAAACGAGGATCCGAACGTGTCTGTTGAAAAAAATCTAATTATTGAAGCATCCGAAAACAAGCGATTGCAAGGAGCGGACAATGCAGAATTTCATTTAAAAAATCAAACCGATTCGAAGAATAAGCCGGGCCGTTACTGGCATTAGGAGAAACACTGTTTCACCAAATTTCGCACGAAAAAACGGACGCACAAAAATACGTCTATATATCTTTTGTACTTAACACGAGAAAAAACAATTTTTTTAGAATCGCTTTTTATGTACGCGATGGTCGCACTGGGTCGCTCGTGACCCGAACTCAAATTTGCGTTATTGTGGCTCACGCAGTTATTGAAAGAAAGGCGCTAAATTAAGGCTTTGGAAGCATATCTGTCCTAAGTTTTTTTAGGGATAATGGACAGGCCCCGTACTTTTTTGATTTGTAAGAAAACCATATTGAAAAATGTTGCCCGGGTCGTATACGACCCAGTGCGACCGCGGAGGGTTAATTCCTGCAGAATTTTAATTTTCTGAGGACACACCGAGTATGTCTCTGAACATGCACGTTAAAACTCGATACAAGAAAAAATAAACAAAGGTGTGATAAAAATGAAATAGAGTTTACTCGATAGCTTTTTTATGCATTTGTATACAGATGAAGATTTCCTCGTAATCCCGGTCCTTCTGTTCGACCTCTTTAAATTCTTTGAGATCATGTCGATTTCGCCCAACGTTTTCCAACCGAAAACTTTTAAAATGTGCATCAGAAATATGTTTTTAGAATAATATGTTACTTTAATTTTCAACAAAGACCTGGAAAAAGAATATTTTTTTCGCCACTTACCAAAGAACTGAAAAAATTCCGCAGGCGTGTTGCACGTAAACACCCAAGAGTGTATCGAAACCAATGATCATGAGTATAGCAAAGGGCATTGTGATGTAAGCATGGAGAAGTATCCAGAAGTAGTATTCATCCTGATCGACAAAATATTCTGTCTCATACAGGTAAATCAAGTTCCGCGACTCGTTCAGAGGGAAAATAATGTCCATCACTTTTGGACCCACGGGCAATAACAAATACATCCATAGTGAACTGAACAAATATACTGCACAAAGTAAAATCGAAATAGCAATAAGTTAATGGAAATGTTTAATAATAATGGTAAATAAAGGGTTAGCTTAATTTTTCTTATAGAACTCTTCTTATAGTACTATCGGTTTTAGACCTACCGTTAAGAACTTCACGATACTTGGCATATTGATACCTTTTGTGGCCGCTCTGATTTGTAGCGCGCTTCATTTGTTTACCACGTTTACTAGTTTTTTGTGGCCTGGTATTGTATGACTGTCAAAAGATGGTCTTCGGCAAAATTCGGAATGATAGGAGTGGGTAGATAAGTGATAGTTTTCCGAAGATCTCTGTTTTGACAGTCATACAATATAACCAAGCACATGACAATGTTTTTTTAATTCATCCATACGTAACCTTACACTTTTGATATTATGCTGACTATAGTATATAGTAATAATCAAAAGTACATGTGTTAAGATGTGTGTATATTATCATTGCTCTTAAGGTAGTTGTGGTACAGTCAAATCAAAAGTTTTTTTCTTAGTGTCTCTCCGTAATAAGCGGTTTTTGAACTTATGTATATGGAGAAAAGTTGTTGCATATTGATTCAAGAATAACATACTCGAAATTCAAGGTCATATAACATGCCCTTGAACTATTACAATCGTAAAAAAATCATACAAAACTAATGGAAACTTATTTGTAGGACCAAAAAGAGTTATGCAAAGTTTGAAGATGGCTCACCATCTAGAAGTCAAGATATTTAGGATTGAAAATCACAATATTTAACATGTGCTCTTATGGGAGTGCACTGAAAATCGTGATTTTGAACAATAAATATCTCAATATCTACGCGGTCAAACCTCTTGAAATTTGGTACACGTATGCAGGTCATATTAAACAAGACTTGTGCAAATTTGCAAGAAATTCCGACACAATAGCTTTTGCAGGACAACTACCTTAAACTCATTGAGCTAATCTGAAAGGAAGTGAATTGAGATACAGTACAACCTCGTTTATCCGAGTTAATATGGGGAGAAGCACTTCGGGAAATAGTCCGTATCATCCGAGCACACTCCGTGAGGAGACTCGGTTGATCGGGGGCCGGATTACCGGGGTTGTACGGTACAATGGATGAATTTTCATGAGAAAGTTCTGTGGACGATATAATATCAATGTTACTATATTTAAATAACATAATTCATTTTTCTTGTCAATGTTAATGTACTTTATGGTTTCTTTACTTTCAATTCTTTCTTTTGGAGACATTTTATTTATATTTAATGCCCGCCCCGACCAGCAAGAACCTCGGCTTCGCCTCGGTTTTGCAAAAGTTGGGCGCCCCCCCCACCCCCTACGAAATCTCGGCTTCGCCTCGATTTTGGACGAACTTGCGACTGGAGATCAAGAAAAATAGTATACGACACACGGCACGAGAAAGTTGGATTTCTTGGCGGTTGTGATATGATAGCCGAGGCGAAGCCGAGGTAACCATACGCTGTAGAAGGGTAACTTCTAAAATCAGAATCCCAAATCAAATCCCAGATCTAAACGACCACCGTTCCCACTCTTTCGCTTTATTTATAACTATATAATTGTTTCCATCAGAATTCCTACACATTCGCAGTGGCAGCTTAGTACAAAGAAACAGGTCGCTGTATTTCTAGAGTATGTCTATTTGTGGTATAAAAATAAACGACGAAAAAAGCTACTAAAATTTCCTACATCACGTTACACTCTGAAATGGTCTTGAATTCTTACCACTGTAAACTGTAGTCAAAAGTCGCCCTCTCTCAGCAAATATTTTCAAAATCGCGATTTCTTCATCGTCATTCTGTGCCAGCCAGTCTTCCTTGATCCTAAGAGTGAGCCGCTTTAACTGTATTTGCAAATTCAACACAACAAAACATTTATTTCTGTTGAATGCAAATGTTCAATTGGCGAATAATGAAAAATTGTGAAAAGATCAATCTAACCTTTTCCTCATTCGAAGTGCAATTGTAGAAGCCTGTCCCGGTTATGAGATGAAGTCCCAACACCGGAAGGCACCGGATCATACTGCTAAAGTCACCAAAACTCTCTACAAACTTTATTATCTGAACAAATGAATAAAAAATGAATTACTTCACATGTTTACGAACCATTTATTTATTAAATAAGAGTAACTTAATATATTTTTCATTTAAAATTTTCGTTAGGATTAAAGTAGCAGTTGAAAAACGAAGAAGCTTCTTAAAGTTAATAAAGGCCAAGATTGGAAAAATTAACATTTTATCAAGTGCTAATTTGAGAGGAAGTTCAAAATTTTGATGCTTCAATAGTTCCCTGTGCAATGTAAAGTTAGCAGAGAACATACGATAATTATGTGGAAATATTTTCCACACGTTAATACGGTGCTCTTTGCATGGTTTGTTAAAATATTTAACGGTCCTTTTTTAATAAATTGATAGTAAATTTGTGTTTTCAAAAATCGACTGTTTAAATTACGTACAAATATGAAAATAGAAAAAGCTTCTCTACGGAGAAAAACACCCATGAGTGAACCATTTTTCAACAATAATGATCATCGTAAAAAAATTATAAAAAATTGAAAAAATTAAATTTTATGTTTCAGTCATTTTTTATCTTACGTACGTCTTTAGTTTCAAAAATAAAAAGTTATTTTATCAAAGTTCTTCTAACTGTATACAAGCTAAACGAGATTCACTTGCAACGCACTTTGGGCACAAGTATACTGCTAAGGAGAAAAACCGTGAGAGCTCTGAAGCGAAATTTTTGCTTCGGATTTTGCAAGGGCCACTGTCCAATATAGAACATCAAACGCTCGTTGAGTCGATAATAAGCGTAGGGAAAAGCAACCATGTCGTTAACTTCTCTGTATTTCGAATCTTCTTGCTTTTGACAATTCTGACGAATAAAAAAAGAATTTCAAATTTCTCTTTTCCCTTGTTATCACATCGACGTTTCGAGCAGTTACTCAGAAATTCTCTCTGTTGGCGAATGTACTTCGGCGCCTATCAATTTGCGAGAGTCCTCGCAAATTATTTATCGATCGCACGTCCAAGATCCAGGCGACACAGCATTTTTTTTACTTTTTCATTTCAAAGAGCATAAGTGTAAAAAGTACAATGCCAATTTTCAAAAATACACCCTCCGAACTCGTCAACCCTTTTTGTGTTCCATTGAGAATAAAGAATCGTTACTAATAAAATATCGAGTGACATTCGATTCGAAACGCTCTTTTTTCTCACGTTTCTCTTCCCTTTGCGCATCGTTAATCGAAAGAAACCTTCGTTGCAAGTAGTCTCTCAGCTCCTTTCTTCAAAGACACGGACATGGAAAGTGCCACGCTACACCTTCAGGAGTTTTATTTGAGCACTGAGAAAAATATATTGCGTTTCTAAATAAATGTGCGTGTGATTCAATGAAATCATTGCGCGGTTCCGCAGACATATTTTCTTCGAGTTATAGTGCACTTTGAATTTAAGGTGTTTCGGTACATAAGCGACCATGATCAGAATGTGATAAAATTTTGTCAGGAAGTTCTTTAACATAAAATACGTGAGCATGATTTTTTTCAAAATGTTTATCTACATAGTTTTCGAGTTATCGAAAGAGAAAATTGTCCTTTCTCTATAAATATAGTTACAGACTCCATGCGTAAGAACGGAAATGTTTTCTTTAATAACTCGATATCCACGTAGACGAATATTTTTTGCGAATTTATATCCGTTCATTTAATAATAACGAACATTGTTTTCATTTTGTATTCAATTCTGATCATTTTTCGATTCCCTATTTCTTTTACGTGCTAATTTCTCGAGTTTTATGACAACTGTACCGAAACACCTTAACTCACATGGGACTGGTGCAAAACGGATTCGCTATTTTCTCAGAGATTTTTGATATTTTAAAAGAAGAGAATCAACGATACAGGACACTTAACTATAATCTCAATTCATCTTGAAGCATGCGAATGATTACAAAAAGCCTTTCGAGTCAAAATGCTTAAAAATGTTTCATTTGTTCAACAATTGGAGGCAAAGGTGTGTATATTGAACGACGATATATGCAGATATTTTCATCTTTTTTTTCTAAACATTTTCTTCATTTAATGACAAGTGTAGATTTGCATAACGCGTGTGCCAATTAAAGTGAAGGAGTATAACATTAAAACAAAAATAGGTATAATTTTGGGCTGTGGGATGTACCGGTTGAATGAAGTTTCCTGAATGAAGAAGCGTTGGCTGCAAGTTTCGAAGCTCATTTCGGCGAATTTATTCAACACGGGGATGAATAACGTGCCAAAAAGCAACTCGTGTACTCCTCATTCCGGTGACAAATGCAGGAAGGAGTTAGACCAAATCTCGTGATGTACTTTAGAGTGATCGACGACATGGCGGAATGACAATTCTCTCTAAACGTCTTCGAATCGTTCCTTTGACCACTCAGGGCTTTCTCTTTCGTACAAGTATAGTGCAGCAACGCAGTCTCGTTTTTCATCGGACAAACTTCTTTTCAAGGATACAAAATCGCTGCTGCAGTTTTATATGTGACTGCAAAAAGGTTTTAAATCTTTTCGATTAATAGCTCTTGTTGGCCTCGAGTCCAAGAAAACTGCTCTAGCGAGCTATCCTCGAATCGTCGGGATTTTTTTTTTATCACAATAAAGAGAGAAGTTAGAAGCGAGATGATAAGAGCGCGGGGGAACGTCTCCAAACAGTTAGAATTTATTGGTGCAATTATTGAAAGAAGGCGGGCGAGAGTTTACAAGCGCCTCTACCGTTAGTTTTTACTTTAAAACAATTTGGCTTGAGAGGCCGCAAGATAATTGGGAGGATAGGCGACGTAGACGCCTGAACGTCTGTGTGTATTTGTTCGACCTCGCTCATGTAGTTCTGCACTCGTTCCGAGCTCTCTCATTAATGAGAGCGTCACTCTGTTAATTTGTCGAGAGATACAATTGTTTCGAGTGCAGCGAACACAATACTCAGAATCTCACCCCAAAAAAATGCCAAATGCGATTAATTTTTGTACTTCTTTATTTCTATTACCCCGCAGAAAAAATATCCCAGACAAAAATGAAAATAAAAAATTTGAAATATCGATCAACTAATCTAAATAAACCCAACAGTTTTTTTAATTAATTGATTATAAATTCAGCAGAATCTGCTTAAAATACAACAAGGAGGAAAGATTTTGCAGTTAAAATTTAATTATAATTTACGAATAAAAACGTACCAGATCATCAGCCGAGCGTAAGAACTTCACGATCGATTATTGATCATGCAAGTATCAAGATTTGCGTCCCAGACGCATCGATCTCCATTTCCCTGCACCATGTTCTCGAAGCCGAAGCGAACGACTGTTTTTCATTTAGCCACGTGCCCGAGTGTGCGTTGCCTTTTTTTTCTCCCGTTTGCACACGTACGGATAAAAAGTACATAACATACGGCAAAGAAGCGGGTTACACACATATTGGAGCATTGATACAGAGTAGTAGATATAGAACAGTCAGTGTGTATATTTCTCGTTCCCGGAGCGTTTATATGTGTCGCGCGATATTAAACTCGAATCTCTTTGCCACTGGTGGCACTCGCGACGCGAGCGTCTTCATTACTATAGCATCGAGACTTTCAAACGTTTCCGCAATTCAGTGTGAACCCTTAAAAAGTACTTTTACGCTTATTAACGGTCCAACTTTCCGCGATCGGAGCGCGGTCTATTAATTTTTTCCAAGTTTTTATAAAAATTGTGAATACTGTGATATCGATTCTCTACGGACACTGTTAATATTTTCTTTGGAAAATTTTTTGAAACGATGTCTACGAGGAATTTGGAAAAAATGCTACGACTTACCAATCTTTCGAAGGTCCGTAATTTTCGTGGTTTTCTCGAGCAAAGGAAAACTATTTTTTGGTCAATTTTTTATACGTCTCTTTTGACATTTTATATATTTTTTCTTTTTTTACGATTGAGTTTGAAAAAAGTGAGTACGATGTTTGCCGTGCGAGAAAAATCGCGATAAAACCTTTTTTGTGATTTCTTTCTCGTGCTCCGACAAGAGCAGAGAGAAAGGTGATAAGAATATGTTGGTAATCACTGCGTTCCTACATTGTTTTCCGATGTACACATAAAGTTCTTCAAGATATTTTCACGAAGTAGTTACAATTCTCTAAAGTCATTCTCATTAAAATCTCATATTAGCTATAATAATAATTTTTTTCGCAGCTGTTTCCGTGCAATAATATTTTTTTGGGTTTTGTTTTAAATTGGAAAAAAACTTGCTGGGAAAAACTTGTGAAACTTAAATAAAAGCAGCTTCATGAACTCATCGAGGTAACTTAATCCATGTCGATTTTATTTTATTTTTATGATCCGCCTATAGCGCTCAGCTGTTGACACAAATGTGTAAGAGCGAAAAAAATTACTTTTGGTTTCCCAAGTTTTACTTTCCGCCAAAAATCAGCTGGGTTTTAGGTTAGCTGAATCAACGTCAGTATACCGATTAATTTTGTTTGCTTATAACTGTTTGTTTAGAAAAATGAATTTTTTCGGTTGATCTCGACGTTTCGATAGATTAGTTTGTGTGTCCAATTTTCTAATTCTTTTGGTTTTAATTTTAGTTTCTTAGGTAGAAATTAGATATGGACAATAAAAGCCGATTATTGATTTTTATTATTCGATCCTCGAAGCGCTCGATCACGTGCAAGTTCGGTTGAGCGAATGGTTAAAATGACTCGTGTCGTCGTTGTCTCGCCGAGTCCCGCCGCGTGATCTCCCTATTAATTCCAATCCAAAGTTTCTCTCCGCAACAAGAGAATCTCGGAAACAAAACACTTTGCCAAACAAATATTCAATTTGTGCAAAGGAAATGAACAATAGAGTAAACCTTTGTTCGATAGGAAAATTATTCTTCGGTCCAAAACATATTTTACAATTATAGTTTTCTTCAGTGGCAGAATTTGACACAAGTTCCAACCGCAAATATTTCTTATGGACTCTTTTGTAAATTTTTTAACTTTTACAATTATTTTGCATTAATTTGTTTTTTTACAAACGATTTTTCAAGCTGTCACATCGAATATATTTAAAGCTCGATTTTACATTGGAAATGAATTTATTTCCAAATAAAAATTATCACTTTTCCTGGAACTCTTTGACGTGAAATTATTTCACGTTGACGACATCCTAAGCATATTTTCCAAATTATTTCGTTATACATGTGCAAAACAAGTCGTTGGAAGTATTCTTATCTTCCAGAAAAGATACTTTATGCTTTTAAAAATGTGTGAAATATGCGATCATCGAATTTAAATGTACGATAAATTTCTTTCGCAGCTCTTGACGGTCAGGCATTACGATAAAGAATGTCACAGTGATCTAAAAACTCGGAGATCCGAACGAAAAGTAAACAATTGTCGCATCTGGGCAGAAGACGAAAGAATGAGCGACGC
Source organism: Cremastinae sp. B BG-2022a (assembly GCA_030522605.1). Classification (NCBI taxonomy): domain Eukaryota; kingdom Metazoa; phylum Arthropoda; class Insecta; order Hymenoptera; family Ichneumonidae; species Cremastinae sp. B BG-2022a. Next base: position 6,216 of record JAPYYX010002076.1, on the reverse strand, counting down.
CTGATATTTATTTATTTTTTATTTGACGAAACGTGAAGAATGCCATGCCGAGGTCCAATGACAAGAATGGACGGATCTCGAGCGCGAATTTTCGCATCGAGATTGACGAGGAGGACGAGGAAGCGGAGGAGGAGGACAAGAACAAATCGGCGAGTTCGCGCTTGATTCGGGAAAGATCGATAAATTCTTGTCACGAAAGACTCGATGATTCGATTAAAAATCGCGAATGTGACGATAATTCAGACGTTGGAAAAAAAGTTATTTTTTCTATCAGCAATGAAGATAATAAAACCGGAAGAAGACACCTGGAAAATTATCGACGCGTCGAAGAAATATTCCCCCAGAATCCAGTCAGCGAAAAATGCGCAACCGCATCAAGAAAAATCGACGAAAATTTTCGAAATTTCGGGGATTCCATTTCCGGGGAAAAAATACCTGAAAATTTCCATGACGATAAGGTACTCGTCAAATTACCATTGATCAGCGTAAAAGACGACAATGCTCGTACCAATAAATCTGACGATGAGTTGACGATATCGAAATTCGTCGTCCCGGAAAAATCGGGAACGTATCTGAAGATTCCAAAAATAGACGATCATTACCGAGTCCCCGAGATCTTCAGGTCTCCCGTTGATATGGGATCGTTGTTGAAGAAGAAAGAAGATGCGACGAGCGAGCAGCATCCGGCATTTAAAGAATCGGTATCGGCTCCGAATTTTTTGGTTACCGAGCGAAGAGCGAATCAGGGCAATTCCTTGGTCGTGGAGAAGCGCGAGCTCTTGTTGGATGTGACGACGTCAATGCTGAAGGGCGCTCGTCGACCGAGTATGACGAACGCGGCGATCGGTTCGAGCATCGCGACGAGTCTGATCGGCGTCTCGGACGGTGTCTCGCGATCGATCTTGGCGAGCGAGCTCGCGGGCGATTCCTGCGCCCGTAGCGCCACACCGAGCAGCGTTTCGATCTGCTCGACGAACTTTAGCGACGACACGGCCGATTCGAGGCCCCCAACGGGTCGGAGAAAATCCCGACTGCCCTTTTTTCGGATTCACATGCCCCAGCCTCACTCCTGGTCGAACGTCGCTACCGGGGACGATCCCGAGAGCTCCGCCGATCATGATCATCAACACGATCATCATCCCCACAGTCATCACCATCATTCCCTAGGCGCTCATTTTCCCCACATTCACGTGCCCAGTTTCACCTTCACCGCGAGCGGCTCCGATGGTGGTCGAAAATTCAACTTTGGCATTAGAAGGCACTCACAGATGGTTAGTCCTTTGAGTGTTCGACGGAATGTTCTATAACGTGCCTGTCCTTGACGTTTTTTTCACCCTGTCGTTTGTCTTTGTATTTTTTCAAAGATTTCTTACTGACGGAAATCTCGATCAGCCGGTAGACGCGTCGCAGACGTCCGAATGAATTTCATCAATCTTGAAATCATATTTGAAAATGTCGCATTTTAAAATAATTGGCGATGGTTGATGACAAATGATATAAAGTTTCGTCAGATTTATTAATCGTATCCTGACAATTCTCTCACGCAAACTCGATGTGTTCACTAATCTCAATTTGATATTTCGCAAAAATCCCTCTGTGCTTGTAATTAGCATGTTACTCTGGTTCTACGAGCAATTTAACTAATCACCGATGTCTCTTATCCCGAGATTAATTTTCAGACACGGTATATTAAACTCTAAATTCATATACCGAACTTTTACTCCAACTTTGCGTGTGAAGCTTGCGAAATTAACATGCAAATTATTTATTCGATTAAATATTTTATAAAATATATAACTCATAAATATAATCCATGCAATTAGCAAAATAAAGTATATATCAAAACAATTTGAAAAAAAAAACTAGTTAGATATCGTCAGAGTGGTTCGACTTTATTTCGATATCCGAGATCGCGCAGGGAATTTTTGTCACGGGTCGAAGGATCTTGGCTGAGTTTTTGTTCGCCGGGAGTGAATTATCGTCGATACGACGAGTGTTGGCTCGCGCGTTGATCTTGGATGAGATGAAGAAGAGAAAGAAGAAAACGGACGGGGAAAATAGAAAAAATAAAAAAGAGAATAGTCTCGAGCGAATCGTCACGTGCACAGGACGGGGAAAGAAAGTCTCGGGTTCGCGTTCGATATGTTCATCGAATGTATTGGACTTTATTGCTATTATAATTATAATGGTCCTCGACACACATTCATCGAACATTTTAATACCACAAGTGGCCTTTCTTTCTCAATCTTGCTCAAGCGCGTAAACGTCAAATTGAACGCCGGTATATAAACCCTATCGGGAGAATCACCGATATCGCACTAGCGCCGATATCTCAGAGCGAGCAGCATGTTTGACCACGTCGAAGATTATCTTTGAGAGCGAAAAAGGCGACGAGACGGTCAACCAACATTTTGATTCTTTTTTTAAAATTTTTTTTCCTATTTATATTATTTTTATTTACAATTAAAACAATGCAGTTGTCAATAATATCGTGGATGAACACCATCGCCTCGGATTACAGTGTCAACGTATCGCTGAGCGTACGTTCTCACGCTTTCGCAATTTATTCGTTATTTATTTCAGGAGTTCTTCTTGATGATTTTTTTTCGCAATTAGTTATTCGAGCCAACAGCTTCAGCTTGCTTTGGCTATTTTATGTTGAATTTATCATTAATCGTTGTTTATCATTTTAAAAATTAACCGCAACGCTGAAAAATAATATCAATGTGTCGTTTACAAGAATATCAAAGTCACTTCGCTATTACGATCCGGCGAAATGTTTGAAAAATGTGTTTTATGCAATTTATGAAGAATTTATTTTGAATATTTTTTTATGGAGATTGTTTTATACAGATGTGTCTTGACTTTTTCAACATTGATCGTACATATATTTCTTTGTTCCTTTTTTTTATCGATATTCTCTGACAGACTCTGCATCGGACGGACTCGATGGTTTCACTCTGCTACCGGCCGCTCGCCAGCTACGTAGCCGACGACAACCTCGCTGGTTTACAAAATTTTCTCGAAAACAAGAGGATCCAGATTGACGATAGAGACGAAGTAACTTCTTTTTTCTCTCCGTACTCTTGACGTAAAAATGCATTTTCTGACACAACTAATCATTTTGTTCATTTGTTTTTAGAATGGTGCCACAGTTCTGATTTTAGCTGCATCCAAAGGAAAAATTCACTTTGTTCGAGAGTTTATTAATCACGGTGCTGATGTTAATGCTGAAGATGCGGTAATTTATTACGCTCGAAAAAATATTAAACAAGTTCTTGACGATAACGTCTTTTTGTAAATTTTTGTCTTTTTGTAAATTATTTTTTATTTATTAATTATTATTTTTAATAATTATTAAACTTAAGTTAATTTTTAATTATTATGAAATGTAATGAAATTTCAACCCATGTTGAAATCCGCCATTGTAGACAAATATTTTTTGATTTCTAAAACCTTTTCAAATCGTAGATAAACATCAATATGAAAGATGAAAGTTTATAAAAACTAAAATAATCTTTTTTAACTTTTACATTTAACATTTAGAGTCACCGACGCACTAGAGCTATAAGTTTATTCAATTTTATTATCGTTTGAATAAGAGTTTAACGTTTTTCTATCCATTCAGGACAATTGGAGCGCTCTGTTGTGTGCAGCGAAGGAGGGACACACCGATGTCTGTGTCGAACTTCTTGAGCACGGTGCAGATTTGGAGCACCGCGACGTCGTAAGTTAATTTTGACTCATTCGTTGTCCCAACAACGATATAAACGTTACTTAACGATTTTTTGGGAATTAAATTTAATAATTTAATCAGGGGGGATGGACCGCACTCATGTGGGCGACGTACAAGGGTTGGACTGGGACGGTGACGATGTTACTGTCCCGCGGCGCCGATGTCAATGCTCATGGCAATTACCACATATCCTCGTTGTTGTGGGCTGCGGGACGTGGATATGCTGAAATCGTCAAAGACCTTATAGCTCATGGTGCAAAAATCAACGTCGGGGACAAAGTTTGTATTTTCAATTGTTTTTTGGAAAAGTGATTGTATCGCGATAATTATTCAATTTTTTTGAAACTCGGTACAACTATTCTTAAATGTCATAGGAAAAGTGTTTACTTTATCGGATTGATAGTGTAGATGTAGAATTATTCATACAATATTTAATAATATATATAATATAATAAATAATATAATAATAAAATTTTTTTTATTTTTTTTATTAGTATGGAACTACCGCTTTAGTCTGGGCGTCGAGAAAAGGTAACGCGGAAATTGTCGATTCTCTTCTGAAAGCAGGGGCGAACGTCGATACAGCTGGCATGGTAAATTTCTTTATATTTGATAATAAGATAAACATCCTGATGAATGAACATTGATTGATGAAAATCTTAAACAAACATCATTATTAGAAATTTTAAGTAAAATCCAGAAAGACAAATCTCCACAAAATGAAAAATTTGAATTGACTTTATTGTCGACGATAACATTACAATTATTCACAGTATTCGTGGACGCCACTGATCGTAGCGACTCTGGGCAATCACGTGGACGTGGTAATGTTGTTGCTGGAGCATAAGCCGAACGTAAATGCTCTGGATAAGGACGGTTGCACGGCCCTGGCGATAGCGGCTCGGGAAGGCTATCACGAAATAGCGAGTGCTCTTTTGAACGCCGGTGCTTACATCAACATTCAAGATCGTGCAGGTGATACGAATCTTATTCACGCGGTCAAGGGTGGTCACCGTTCTGTCGTCGAAGCTCTTCTTAAAAAATATGTCGACGTTGACATAGCTGGAAAGGTGGGACAATTTTTAATTTCATTTATTATATAATAGATTTTTTTCTGATGTGTAAACTTGAGGTATATGAGTCTTCGGGAAAAAGAGTCAAGAAAATGACGCAATACGTGAGACGAAAATGACACGATAAAACACTTTTTTACTACCATGCGCGTTCTATGACTATCATTGAGCTTTAGACTGGATCAAAAATCAATTTCGAACAATTGAAATAAAACCACGTTGTCGACGTGAACAAGCCGAGTACATTAGACTGTAGAACAATGCTTCATTTAGGATACATGTCACTTTCAATTATGAAAAAAAGAACCTTAGTTCGTTTTCTCAGAATTTATCAATATTATTTAAATAATTAAAAATAATAACTTGATAATTAAAAAAATACATTCACACGTTTATCCATAATTTATGAAAAATTTTCAACCTTTACTCAAAAGTTATAAATAAAATAAGTATATAGTAAATAAATAAAATAAAATTTGCTACAGATTCGTTCGCATTAAAGAAAGTATTAATTAACAATTCCGCTATTTATAGTCAATGATGGTGCTTTATATTTGTAAAAAAAATTTCACTAATACATACTTCGTGTAACAAAGAAATTGAACAAATTAGTTAATTAATTTATATCTTGTGTCCAGGACAAAAAAACTGCAACGTACATCGCGGTGGAGAAAGGTAACGTGCCCATACTGAAGCTGTTGTTAAACGCGAATCCTGACTTGGAAATAGCGACAAAAGACGGGGATACGCCTCTGCTGAGGGCTGTGAGATCTCGGAACGCCGAGATCGTACAATTGTTGCTGGACAAGAAAGCGAAAGTTTCGGCTGCTGATAAGAAAGGCGACACTGTCCTGCATATCGCGATGAGAGCTCGATCTAAGGGTATCGTCGAGATATTGCTGAGAAACCCGAAAAATAGTCAATTGCTCTATCGGCCCAATCGCCAGGGCGAAACTCCGTACAATATTGATTTTAAACATCCTAAAACGATTTTGGGACAAATATTTGGTGCTCGTAAGTCAAATTCTTTACATTAAATTACACCATGGTTATTTTATCTTTATTAAGGTGGTTGATCAAGTATTCTCTAGCCAGATGAAAGTCCGCGTAAAAAATTTTTGAAAAAGTTACTTTTTTCTGTTTTGGATCACAGGAAAAATAATTGTTACTACACTTCAAAATATTCCACCGAGAATTACGTCAAAAAGTTATCAGGACAATAATGTTTAAAATAAAGTTGATCAATTGACTTCGTCGTCATCAGCTGTTTTCATTCATGACATCGACATTTTCACGTTTTTTCGTATGAAATCGCGTTTTTATCAAAAAATAATTCGGTAACATGCATTTTTTAAGACTCTAATGGAATCTTTGATGTTTAGTTGAGATAAAAATCGAAAAATTGTA
>JAPYYX010002075.1:3437-22087 GCA_030522605.1 Cremastinae sp. B BG-2022a | reverse complement strand
GTTACAACAATTTCTCTACTATTTACCATAATGCTATGGAAAAATGTACTTGCCTCCTTTTTTTACACCATCTTGATGGTGTTTTTGCGAGTATATATAAATACCAGAGTCATTTCTAAAATAAGATAGAGGCATTATCCTAAAGTCATCTTGTTCAGCTCTAATGGAAATAAAAAAAATAAGGAAACTATTGGAGCTTTCCGCCTTTCTCAATATGTACAAAAAAATGATAGTGTATTTATTTTGCTTTTTTATTCTTCCTGTGCAAACTAATCCAACTTTGTAATTGGCAGTATTTGGACGTCCAAACTCTCGCGATTATCTTTTATTCGTCAAGGGCACTTGAGACTTTAGCATTTAAAAGAAAAATAAACCCAGAGGAATTAGGAATACCTTTTGAAAATTTTTTTTTTGTGTACAAATCGACTATACGTAGTTACATCTCTATACAGAATGTATTGCTGATGGTTATATACCCTTCTCCCCACGCGTAAAACTCGAACGGTGTATAATTAGTTATTGAGATATCGAAATTTTGTCCAGTTACATCAGGTTTAAATTGAAAGTAGTCGATACATCGTCTGTATTTACCAAAGTGTCGAGTAAACTGCGTTTGAGGATTTATTCTATAAAAGTCGTTGTGCACTTCTAAACACCCTGAAGAAATCATTTAGCAGTTCGATTCGTTCATTACACAATTTGAAACAACGATTTATGATTATATCTTCAAGATTTGTCACGCAAGTGTAGCCACTCGTTGCGTTTAATCTTTTTTATACAGGTTATACAACTTTTGCCTGAAATATCTCGTATTTGCAAATTCTCGATTTATTCGGTTTTTTTTTCTTTTTTGTTCTGCATCGACCATGATCTATTGAGTAAAAACGTTGCAAAAAAAATTCTTTGATACGTTTATTCCTTGTCTTCTTACAGAAGCTTTGATTTGTTTTTCCACATCAATGTCACGAATGATCTCGAAGGCTCCGAAAGTGGATAACTCCGTGTAAAGTGCTTGAAACGTGAGTAAAAAGAAACATTATCGATCATTATTGCGTGCAAGCTTTTACTCCGAGTTCAACAACTCGTGTAACCTATTCGCATTCGAAATGCATCGGGCACAAGTATACTTGATTCGAGCTACGTGACACGTCGCTCGAGTCCTTTGTGACGCTCGGACCAAGGTCGATCATGGCTCAACCGTTTCAACGATGCAAATTTTATATGTACATCAATCAAATCGACAAACCTAGATTTGCTTTTCGAATTAAAAAAACGGAGGTATATGACGCGTTAATTCCCATTTCCACTAACGAGTGTCGTTTTTTTTTTTTACGAAAATTCGCCGGTGGAATTTTCCTTCCCTAATTTCATCGCGTATCTTTCGCCACGGCAGCCGTTGAAAGTTTTTTTCCGCCATATTAGTTATATTTTTCACATCCTGTTTTCTCGACGACAGAAAATTCGAATTTTGTATTTGTACAACGTTCTTAATTTACATGACGAATTAGTGTAGAAAGTGCGTAACATCGGAGCAAATTTATGACCGAATGTCGCATCAGATATAACCGGGCGTCCGGAGTTCAACTGTTAATTGGGCGTCTAACCGTCAAATTAACGTTGATTAACACTTTCCATATAAAGATTGTTTTCTGCTCGGGATTGAATAACTTTTTTTCATTCTCTTATCTACATTCTTAGAGGCGTCGAGGAAAAAGTTCGTTTCGTAGATATGACGTGATCTTCGCGGTACATAGTAAAAGAATTTCCTTTATTTATCGAAAATTGAAAATAACGTTTCACATTTCGTCAGTGCCGACATTTTTTATCTGATGAAAAAAGGTGGTGACAATTAAAAATACTTTTATACTTTTTTTTATCGAATAAATTCAAAAACCGCATTTTTTTGTTCACAATGCACGTTGGATGTCGTAATTGAGTTGCAAAAGAATTCACGATGGTGTTCAAGTTAGTTTGTTGCAGAAAGGAATTCATGAATTCTTTATTTCTAAAGCTTATCTCACACGCTTTTGTCATACAGCAATAATTTATTCGCTATTACTATTTTCCGAGTTTAAAATCTTTTTTCTAAGCTTAAGATCTCAACTGATAACCTTAAAAGTTTGAATAAAATAAATTACGAGTTTCTTATGAATAATTTATTGACATTCGCAATTAAATTGTTTATAAAAATCGCAGCGCATCGTAAAATCAAATGGACACCAAATCGCGAAATATTCTCAATGCAGTTTTCTGTACAAAGAACTAAGTAATTTTTAACAAAATAAATAATTACAAACTCTTGTAACTTCAAACAATTGTAAGAGAGATACATGCAAAATATCGATTTACCGTGTTTCAATAAGTCTTTAATATTTTGGAAAAAAAACAAGAAAACATCAAATCGACTCTTTGTCAAATAGAGAACAAAATGTGAAAGTCTTTTTTTTCGGAAAGCTAATATTTTCAAAAAAAAACTATTTGGATTTTTAACGAGACTAAAAAAAATCGCGCTCGCTCGACTTGAACAGTACAGTAGTAAAATTCTGCATACAAAAATGTTGGGATTTCGAAAAGCAGCTGCCGAAATTTATATTGAATTTTTGTATTTGCACATGTATGCCTTTTTTTTGTGGAAGATAAAAAGAATGGATTTTTTGACAACCATCTCGGATTTATATATTCTTAGATGTCTCAAGAAAAATCTCTTCACCGAACGAGTAAGTGGTACGTGGGCAAGTTGCTACCTCAACGTAAATAATATTTTTTTTGTACAAAAATGATAGTTTTGAGAGCGTCGAAAAAAAAACTATTTTAACATAATTTAGTTGGCAACTTATTGATATTCAAAAATATACGAGTTGTACTACCAAATTATTCGAAAAAATAAAAATATAATAAATAGATCTAACTCTTTGATAAAAAATCGATCTAGTCTACGGGAAATGGAATTATAGCTTAAGGTCTTACAATTTCTGAAAATTAAGATTAATCTTCATGGTCTACTTTTCTACATGAGTTTTCGTCGATGGAATGTCTATTCGCTCGATCGACGAAAAAATCTCAATTCGCTGGATGTTTTGCAATACGCATTTTCTGATAGGAATTTCGCAAACGATCCTTGTCGATCTGGTGTGAGAGAGTCCATATAGCGGTGCGTAGAAACGCCAGAGGCTGTGAACTCAAATGTCAGCACAATTTAGATTTCAAATCGAGCGAACTTTTTTCATTTCTGTTATTGACGTTCAAAGAAAAGTCGAGACTGACTTTTTCCAAGACATATATGCATGTATAAGCGTCGACCATAAAAGAGCAATTTCAGATAAGAAAAAAATTTCTTTGCTTTAATTTATCGCGAAAAAAAGTTATGATTCTGCTATTGAAAAATTAGTAAAAATTCTTTGGAAAATAGTACGAATCTTACATAATGCACCGAAGACGCTTAAAGACGGGAAAGAAATCAATATGATAAATCGAGTATAATTCAACGTCGTCTAAGGAGCACTCGAGCCGCCTGAATACAAGAACCGGTTTTTTAAGCTTAGACAAATCGTGTTTTCTAATCTGGGAAAATTGTAATTTCGGTGTATCTGGTGTATTTTTGACCCAGATTTTTTCAGTATTCTTAAAGAGTGTTTACTCCAACATTTGATAACATATTATTAAATAATAATAATAATCGTGATAATAATGAAATTAATAACAAATAAATAGATTTTTTATACATAATTAATTTTGTTCTCGATTTTCTAGTTAAAAACGTTGAATCTTCCGAGCTTTGTTCTACATATGGGTCACTCCATGTCAAATCACCGAATGTTAAAAATTTTAATTATTGATTTAGTTTAATTTTTTATACAGTTTATTATAGTTTAATTTTGTGTACGTATCAGAATATGCCTAACCCTGTATTTTGATCCCTTAATTTTCAAAAGCCTGGGAGTTATAAAGTTTTAAATATAATAAATATTCAACTAAAAATGAAAAATTAAAATTTTTAAAATTCGGTGATATGACATGGAATGACCCATATGCACTCCAAAATATGATAACATTTTATTAAATGATAGTAATCATGATCATAATAAAACGAATTTAAAAAAAAATTACATAATTTTTTTTCCCAATTTTCTAGTTAAAAAGATCTTCTGGCGCTTTATTAATGATCCGGCGGAAAAAAGACGTTTCAATTTTTCCTCGTGAAAGGAAGATCCGGAAATCGGTAGACAATGAGAGAAGGAACTAAGACCAGTGGAAAAAAAAAGAAAAAAGTACGTGATTGTAATCTCTTCCTCCGTTTATTTCAGTACACCGCAAGAATCTCCGGAGGGTTTTTCCACGCTTCGACAGCTTCCATTCTGATTAAAATATACGTATTTAAGCGCGCATAAAAAATTCTGAATGAGTAAATAATTGCATTAAAATAATCATTATTTTTACAATTGACTTTTGTGATTAGAATCTTCGTGTTTTTCGAACTTCCGGTGTTGATTGACTTTTTAATTAACCACTTATTTTAATTTTTAATCGATCTAAGCAGTTTTTTGTTTGATTACGGATAATTATTGGCTACTAAGTAGCTTTCCATTATTTCCCATCACTGATTATAAATTATTCATTTTTTCAGGCTTTACAGTGTCGGATATTCACCGAGCACACGTCACCTTTTTTAACACGAGGATGTCTAAAAGTACGTAATGACTTGGCAGTCAAATAGCACGAGTTTGGCGTTAACAGCCGCACAAATTTGAACTTCACAACATTATCACATTTCGTGCAAATATTTTTGGAAATGAAAATCCTTTGACAACAAAATCCTGAATATTTATTTTTTCCGGAAATTTGAAATATTTCGAAATCGACCCACAGTAGATATTTTCGAATTTCATTTTTAAGTTGGAATTGTTTGAATTGTAAAAAAGTTCATATTTCGTGGACTTGTTCGAAAAAGTCCAAAAAAATCTTTGTGCCAAATTAAGAATGATTCACTTAATGGTTTTTAAGTTATAAACTTTCAAATTTTGTAAAATTTAACATTGCGTCTTATGAAAAATTCATGTAGATGTTCAAAATATAATCAAAAAATAATATCTCCATAAAATTTTTTTCAAAAGTTTCCTATAGTGTTCAATGCTAATTATAAAATTTGAAAACATTTCTCTTAATTTTTCAATTTTAATTGTTTCAACGATATTAATTGTGAAAATCGTTTAATTAACTCCGAATCCCTGAACCGAGGTCGTTTTTGTCCGGGCTAAAATTTGTTTTCGAACATTTTTCGCGTACGTTGCTTCACATATTTGTTGAAAAAAAATGATTACAAATCCAAGAACCCAATTTTTTCTGTTCTCGTTTCAAATAGAGTGTATAAAGATAAACCATGATTTTTTAAAAGATTTTTTAATGATATTTGTAAGCGTCCAGCCGAAAACGATCCAGGTTCAGGGAATTAAGTTGCCGAAAAAACGTTCAGGGATTAATTGTTAATAATTGGAAGTTGTTAATTGCTATTGTAGCTAATACTTAAAAAATTCAAAAGACTAGAAAGTCAAAAATTCATTAATTTTTCGTTCTGAACATACTTTTGACATGGATTGTACCTCCAATTGCTCCTCAGGACGTTATACATAAAAGAGGAAAGTACATGCTTAATGTCAACTAATGTGTCAACTAAATCAGAGGCTAAATTACATGTGAGGTATCACGGATAACTTTTGTCACAGAGAGATAATACATATTCATAAATTTGTCAATAAAATCTCATTCGGGTTTTCGACACTATTCATTGCCTTTTATTACCTTTCCGTCTGCTAGAAGTATACATTCTTAAGGCAATAAAGATCTTTAACCTTTCAATTAATTTATTATATATTTAATCTCTGACCTCCAAATTAATTTATTTATATATTTTATCACAATGTTCTTTGATGTCTCATTCGTCAAATTTCTAAGTCTTATGAAATGTTATCTACAAGGATGTAAAGATCAAAGTTTCGGCTGCTAAGAATTGGGTAGTTTCTCCGGCAGTAAAAAATGTGTTCAGAGTAAAATTGAACTCAGCAGTCAGGATGATTCTTTCGAAAGAGCGGTCGTTCATTGATGACGTTTTTATTCGACATATCATCCTTTATTACTATAATATTACAACATAAATTTGCAGAAAGTGATTATGCGATTGGAAACATCATTCTCATTCTTCCGGTATCGAAGTTCAATGACACTTGACAACTCGTGAAAGAGTGCTTAACTACTTAGATGCCTAATTGAAAATTGCTTACTGCAACAAAGTAATGATTCTCGACACTCGTGTTCGAACGATTTCATTACATCTCTTTCTTTTCCTGATGCATTAAATTTCATAAACGTTATTATCATGTACACAAAGACATGATAATATTTCAAACCAATTATAAGATTATTCATTTTTGAATGAATCTTCTGTCGTAAAATATTGGAAGGGAAAAAGATTAGAAAAAATTATCATGTACACAAAGACATGATTAAATTTTAAACTATTTATAAAATTATTCATTTTAGAATGAATCTTCTATCGTAAAATATTGGGAGGAAAAAATGAGGAAAAATTATCATGTACACAAAGACATGATAAAATTTCGAACCAATTATAAAATTATTCATTTTTGAATCAATCTTCTGTCGTAAAATATTAGAAGGAAAAAATTAGAAAAAATTGTCATGTGCACAAAAACAGGATAAAATTTCAAACCAGCTATAAAATTATTCATTTTTGAATGAATCTTCTGTCGTAAAATATTGAAAGGAAAAAAATAGGAAAAACCTTAGGGAAAAAATTGCTATCTGACAAAAAAGAAGTTATGACTGCCAAATTGGTCGACAGACTTCCATGTAGATATCCAAACATTGGATTTTCCAAATATATTCGATCATAGAAACATGCTCAAATCATTGAATAATCCCTATGGAGATGACGACAGTCAAATATTTCCGAGCTTCGACGTTCCAAGAGCGAAAGAGAATAATGAATTTTTTTCCAGATTTTGCGTAACTGTATCGTCAAGGGGTAAAGCCTGGTGGATCCTAGGTGGGAGGGATCACGGATCAGTGGAAAGGGATCTTGCAAACGTACGACACTTTCGTACTGAAATTCTAAACACACGCACACGAGGATTTCGTGAATCCCCGACTACTTGGGTGTCGGTAGTCAGTGGCACCTTTCGATACAACTCCACACACGCAGGTGGATTCTCGCGATAGAGAAGCCTGCGATAGAGCGAGAGTGAAACGTTCGTGAGCGGGAGGTCTCGTTCACTTTCGTTTAAGCGCGCGACTCGAATCAGCAAGGATTTGATCCATGATTTTTTTTCACTGGTTTTCCATCCATCTCATTGACCAGATACTATTTTTATCTTTAAACTCGAGTCAATGAGCAAATCGTGCGGTGTTCAATGAAAACGCTCGTTTTCACATTTTTTTTTATCAATCTCTTAGTAACGTTAAAAGTTCGTGATACGGTTTAATTTTTAGACGAGTGTCGACGAAAATTGCGACGAATCAGACGCATAGATTTATTTTGTGACAATCTCTTCAGTGATCATTTTTTTCCGAGAGGAAAAATGAGGAAAATGGGTCGAATTGGATTAGACGTGCATCTTCTTATTTATGCTTGTCTAGTAAGCTTCAGTCTCGCTGCCAAGACTTTCGACATTCTGCAAAATTCAATAAGTTCAATCGAGGACAGCGATATCATCAGAGTTATTCCAACCGCCAATACAGAGAATTTTGAAAATTTCACGATCGTCGTCGGGAGCGAGAAGAACGACAGCAGGATCGAATCCGAGGACCAATTTTATCCGAAGAGGAGCGAAGCTTGGTGGATTCCGGGCAGTCCGGAGCTTCGACGATCGAATCCTTATTACAGTAAGTTCTTGCCTCAAATTCTTAAATTTTCATAATTTATGACGTATGACATTCTTGACATAGATACGATTGGAAAAATTTCACTTGGCAAGAATTGACCAATGACTCCGTGAACATAAAAATGTTCCGATGCAACAATCGCCGGATTGTGTAACGCTCGGCATGAAAATGAAGTCTTTAAAAAAGGAAAAAAAAACTGCAACAGTGCGTAGGCAGATTTCGTGCAATTTTTTGTGCCGAGAGTGCAAACGCGATGAATAGTTGCTCCGATCGGCAATTAGAGGTCCGAATGACCTGGAAAAGCCTGAGAATTTATTCCACATTTTGTGAGTGTCAAAAAGACAGAAGAATTTACGAACGTATCGTAAATTTAATTACTTGGCATCTAAGGTTGTTTTTTTTTCGTTAATTGCGAAAGAAATGTTGGAAATGATTTTTAGAAAAGAGGAAAAAACGTGACCTTGACGAAGTTAAACTTATTTTAATTTTTTCTCCGTGGGACTTCAAAACATTTCTCGCCTTCGTTTTGTTTATAAGTCCATTAGACTCGATTGTGCAAGCAAATACACGATACTCGCTCTTCGTGAACGCTCGTTGCTCTATAGGAGCTATCTATTTATTAAAGCTACACGGTTTCTGAATCTTAATTGTTCACGCGTTCTAAAGTTCGACAAGATAATCAACTCCTTTGTCCAACACCAGTTCAGAATCAGTCAATATCGAGAAAATTTTTGAAATATTTTTGTAAAATATTTTTTAAATTTATTCGATCCGGATTCAAAGTTTTTCCAAATCTTGTGAATCGAAATATTGGATGAGTCAGAAATTCTTTTACCACGAGACAGACAGACACGAGCAGACTGCCGAAAAAGATTTTATAATGAATCTATCGATTTGAATAGCCACGAGCTATGTATATAGTTAAGTGACTACACAGCCAATATCGCCAGACCGTCTGGAGTATTTGATCCAGTAGAAAAACTACTTTCGATATTTCTTCATTTATTCATTCCCCATTCGAATCGATCATTCCAATTTTGCATTTTTCTCCGTTGATTTTACAATTTTGCGTTGATTGGATAGGTCTGAA
This sequence comes from Cremastinae sp. B BG-2022a, assembly GCA_030522605.1. Lineage (NCBI taxonomy): Eukaryota > Metazoa > Arthropoda > Insecta > Hymenoptera > Ichneumonidae > Cremastinae sp. B BG-2022a. The sequence goes on along the minus strand of JAPYYX010002075.1, from coordinate 13,101 downwards.
AGCTTTTTTTTTTATTTTGTTTTTCTGGTAATTACGGTGACACATGATAATAAACTACTAGACGGTAAATTGAGTTTTAACTTTTTTTGCTGAAAAGCTCGACCGCGCAACCGATAATTCATGAGAAATTTGTAATACTTACTCAGGTAAGAAAATTCTTTCTGTGAGTGTTCAAGGCGACGAGTTTGAAAACAGCACAAAATGAAAGTATATCGCACACACGATATCTATACATTTATACGCGATTGCCAAACGAATTACCCAAGTGGAATTTAATGAACGTTAGAGATACTGTTTCAAATCTGTCAAAAATCGCTCTCTGCGTGCTCGCACGTCGATCGTAAACATAAAATTAAAAAAAATACAAATTAGACATTCTTGTTTAAATTGGATGCAATTGACATCTTAAAGATGTACTTGAGATACAATCCCTGACAAAAGTGACTTTTTTATAATGAATTGTCAAAATTTAGTTTTCGTTTTTTGTTGGAAAGTTGAAATTTTGTATTATGTTATTTACAATGATACTCGATAGTTTTTTAACGTTTTATTAACAATTTTCATATTATTTATTGTTTCAACAATTAAAAAAACAAAAATTTTACACAAGGTTATTTAAACTCAATTATTAACATTTTTCATGTGTACTGAGATCATCAAAAAAAAAATCAATCAATTTTTACGTACTTTTAAAGAGGAAAATTCGTTTTGTTATCACGTAAGTTGACATTTTTTAAAAAACTGTTTAGTACAAGTTGATAAAATTTGACAGAAAGATTCTTTAATATTTAAATATCTTGAAAAAAAAATTTGCAAGTTACTACTATCGTTTTTTCGATATTTATAACTTATTATAATTTCAAATACGTAAAATATTCAGTTTATTATAAGTTTTAAACGATTTAGTGAATATTGAGTTGAAATTTGCACAGAAGCTTTAGAATTCTATTATCGATGACTGGTAAAATTTTCAGATTTTCACCATCATTTCAAATTATCTCCAATACATACTTAATTTGCGAAGTAATGATTACGTGTTGCAATTAGAATTTTAATTCCCAATAATTAAAATAAATTGAGCCAACAAATTAACTTCATATTTGAATATTTATCATTTTTTTATCAGGTCGTGTCTTCCGGACTAGTTTGCAAGGCGCTCCCTTTGACTTATTTTCTTCTTCCTCGATTTCCAAATCGTCGTCTTTGTGACAGACAGGATATTGCGGTACTATTCGATCTATTTGTCATTTCAGCTCATTTGAATTTAATATCGTTCCTTGTATATTCATCGGTAGCGGCGTCAGCGCGAAAATTGCGCGAGATTCGATTCTCCAGCTTTTTTTTTTCTTCGCCGGCATTTAGCACGCGAGGCACGTGCCGTGAGACGAGAACTTTTTTTAACGCGCATTTGTGCAAGAACCCATTGACGGATCGCTATACAAACATGAACAAAAGACCAGACCACGACGAGAAAAAAAATCACGTACAGGATGTTCCGCATTTTTTAACACATTTTTCATACGTGTTTTAGAATTTGTTTAAACAATTAAAATACGTGAAAGATTTTTTACAAACGATTTTTAGGATCCGACGATTTCTCAAAGAAAATAAATTACAATATTTTTTCTTTCAGTGAACTCAACTTCTGCATAGGGGAATTTCAGACCTGTCGATTAGTCGCATTTTATCATGATAGAATTTATTTAAACAATTGAAACACAAGAAAGGTTTTTTACAAAAAATTTTCGGAGCGATTTCTCGAACAAAATAATACTTAAATCACATTTTTTTCTCTTACTAAATTTAAATCTGTCGATTAATCTCATTTTTTCATGTTAGAATTTGTTTAGACAATTTAAACACGAGAAAGGTTTTTTACAAAAAAATTTGGAATTCGAAGATTTCTGGAACAAAATAAATTACATTTTTTTCTTACACTGGATTCAACTTCTGTTCATGGGAATATCAAACCTGTCGGGTAATCTCATTTCTTCATGTTATAATTTGTTTAAACAATTAAAGCACGAGAAAGATTTAAAAAAAAAAATTTTTACATCCAACGATTTCTCGAACAAAATAAATTGCAGAATTTTTTCTCTCTTTCAACTCAACACTTCTGTATATGGAAATTTCAAATCTGTCGATTAATCGCATTTTTTCATGTTAGAATTTGTTTAAGCAATTAAAATACAAGAAAGTTTTTTTATAAAAAATTTTCAGATCCAACGATTTCTCGAAAAAACAAATTACAACATTTTTTCTTTCATTGAATTCAACTTTTGTATATGGAAATTTCAAACCTGTCGATTAATTGCATTTTTTGATGTTAGAATTTGTTTATACAATGAAAACACGAGAAAACTTTTTTATAAAAAATATTCTGATCCAACGATTTCTCGAAAAAAACAAATTACAACATTTTTTCTCTCACTGAACTCAACTTCTGTATATGGGAATTTCAAACCTGTCAATTAATCGAATTTTTTCATGTCAGAATTTCTTCAAGGAATTAGAACACGAGACGAATTTTTTACTAAAATTTTCTTATCCAAAGATTCCTCGAAGTAAATGAATCACATTTTTTTCTCTCACTGAATTGAACTTTTGTATATGGGAATTTCAAACCTGTCGATTAATCGCATTTTTCAATACAAAGTCTTACAAAGTCAGAGGGACATTTTCATCACTATTACAAATAAGAGCTTGTTTTCTGCCTCTGAGAAGTTCTCTTTATTCCTTAAAGGGATAACACGACGTACTTTATGTACCAGCAATGTGGACATTTCTCAACTTGTTGCCGGAAGAATTTCTCTCGATGAAAAGAACGCAAAAAAGCCGAGCTATTATTTCGTATAGACGAAAATCGCGTCATACATGGAAATAATAACGCTCGGTTGTACATTCACCTTGCGCTCGAGAGAAAACCACGAATCGCGATTAGTGAACTTGAATCTCTTTTTATTTACGATTTTACATATTCGATAATAATTTATGCAACGGGTTACGTAACTCGAAAAATTACGGGATTCTCAGCCGCACAGCAAATAAGAACCTGAATTGAATGGTAGAAGATTTTTTTTTCTGGTGTTCGACCAAAAATTTCGTGTGTCAAGTTCGCTTCTCATTATTTATCTTTCTACCGGTTCTTCGAGACTTTTTCACCGAATCGTATTCTTTATAAGTAAATTTCATTTCAAATATTTTTCCAAAAGAAAAACGTTTTTGAGATTTTACAAAATTTCTCATTTTTAAAAAAAAAAAAAGAAAATAAATATAAATGAAAAAAATGGTGATTTTTAAATTATAACTAAATTTTCTTTGCAGGAATATTCTCTGAAGAGATTGACATCGAGGCACGAAACTTCTTGCAGCTCGTGCCCACGTACAATCCTGGTCTCGGACCGGTCAGCGAACGATGCAAAAAACACGCCGACATTTATCAAAAAGAATTGGAAAAATTTTCACTATGGGCTTTAAAAAGTAAGAAATAGAATTTCAAAACTTTTTTGCAAAAAATCTTTTTAGTGCGATTTATTTCTAATTTTTTTGTGCAATGAGGAAAGATTTGAGAACGTTTCAAAAATCATAATGGAATTAGAATTTTTAAAAGAAGATCGATGCTAAATTTCGAGCACGGTGGTCGGGTGTGTCGGTTACATAAACGCTTAACACGTGGTGTTTCAGCTATTTCCTAACGTATAATAAAAGATTCACTAATATAAAGACCAGGCGACATCACCTCGAATTCTTTTCTCCCGATTTCACTTCGACTCTCATGACAAAACTATTTTTTTCCTTATTATGTGTCAACCGAACATCTGGTCAAGGAGAATTCTCCTCTGGGCTGAATTAAAATTGAAGCAAGATGAGATTTGGCATTACAATTTTTTCTCAATCGTTACAGTGTTCGACGCGACGGCGAAAATTCCCTCGGGCCTTCTCAATGGGAACGTGAATCAGTTCGGTGACTTTGACGAGTGCCTCGGAGTCGAGGCGGATAATGGGATAAAGGGACAGTACTGCCTCGCTTTTTTGCAATTGGATGTCGATGAGTCGAGGCCTGACCTCAAGAACCTTCATCGTCTTCTTCATTCTCATTATGCCTTCAAAAGCAACTCGACTGATGTGAGACTTTTGCTTTATATTAATTTTTCAAAAAAAAATTATTTACTTTTTTTCATTTACACTTTTATTTACATTACATTACATTAAATTACGTTACATTACATTACATTACATTACATTACATTACATATTACATTACATTGAAAAAATCATTTACATTAAAAATATACCGTTTTTTAATATATTATATTGGGAGAAGAAAGTTTTAAGGAGATAAATAAATCATGTCAAATATGTTCGTGTTGCAACGACATCAGTCTTGAGGACTCCTCGGCAATTCCGTGTGCGATCCTTGTTTCTCGTTCGGAATACGAAAAAGGTTCGTCAGTTTAAATTGTTAAACAAAGAAGAGAGAGAGAGAACAGAGCGCTCGGGTGACTCAGAAAGATCATGAGAAAATATACAATCGAATAAAGTGCAAAAGTTTTGTTCTTCGAAATTATTAGCTATCGCTGAAAAACTTGACTGCACACTCGAAACGTGATAAGGTTTTCGAACAAGAATGAGGAATTATTTTCCTTCTGGAGTCTCGCTATAAACCATCTCAGAATTTTTATCCTCAGCTGCAACTTTTATTCTCATTTCTCGGAATCCTTTTTTACACTCTCTTTGTTGAAGATTTCGTGTCAGTCGAAAACGTGATGATTTTGCAAACTATCAAGGTTTCAGCAAATATTTTTTATGAAAAATCTTTACGTAACTATCGTTACCTCTAGTGTAAATTCAACAATGATCTTTTATGCATAAAAAGCATCTGTGCATTGCTTTTATTACATTTGAATTCCTATTTTTTTGTATGACTTTGTAGAAAAAAAAACCAGCCAAGAGATCCTGAAAAGATGATTTTTAAGTTCCTCGTCGTTCTTTGTTTCGATAAAGACTGTATTGACCTCGCTAGTTGAAAAAATGCAAACACAACGAATGGTGTAATTAACTTTTTGTCAGCCACTCTGAAATTCGACCTTCTTGAATTATACATTCGTTGCATAAAATGCAATTAGCGTCAGGCGTACCTTTAAAACTGATTCAACTCAAACTGAGTTTTCAATTTGAACATTATTCAAGCAAATATTGAACCTTTTACAGATAGAAAAGAATTTCGTTCTCAACCTTCGGAAAAAAAAAATCGATTTCAAGTTCACGCATAAAATTATAAACCAGTAATTTCATAACGCTTGAAGGATATTTGACGCAGAACGTTACAAAAAACAAGATAATTGGAAAGTGTGGATTGATTTTAGGAATTCGTCATTATTATTATTGGTATGATTATAATTATTGGCCTATTTAAAAAAAATTAGTCACAAGAAGCGAGAAAATTTTTTGAAGCAATCTGGAGAGAGAAAAAATTAAAGAAATTTAAGAGCGAACTAATTGCAAACTTTTTAACAGACAAAAATCGTTCTATCCTGAATGAATGAGAAAAAAGCACGTGTGTCATTATTTTGTAATTGTAATTTGATCTGCTCATGTATAGGTAATAACAATGATTAATTGTGTTTAACGATCGTCATTGTGTACTGCAAAAGAAATTTTTTCCTTTTGCTGTCGAAAAATTAGCATAATGGCACACAGCGCACTGTTTATGCAAACATGAATCATCAAGAAGTCCAAAATTTATTTATAACGCGTGTCTAGTTTTTTTAACCCGGAAATCTTATTTTTAGCAGCAAGTAGCATTGACACTGAACCTTTTTAAAACGGAATTTTTTTTACATCTTTTGAATTTAAAATTAGATTCTTCTCGCCTTTTTATTACTTTTTCGTATTTAACTGTGTTTTTTTTTAATTTATGATTTTATTTCAGCCAGGACACAGACTTCCTCGTTTTTCAACAGTCAACTGGGCGATATGCAGCCCTGCCTCGTGTTCATCAAGGGACATTGAAGTGTCTTTGAGAGAGAGCTTAGCAAAGCACACTGCCAAAACAGGACTCAAAATAACAGTCAAAATTGACAAGGACATGTGCCAAGTTCGAAGGAGCGAAAGACTACCACTTGCCACTATATTAGTCGGGTAATTCGATAAAATGACATAATTTAATGTACGAAACTATATAAATTTATCAACAATAATTTAAACTTTATTTTTTTATTTTTGGATTTCAATATTCTCTATAGATTATTTTTCGCTGCGGTCATAGTCCTGTCAATCGTCGCTGGAATTTGCGATCACTGTGGTGTTGAAGTTGGTGCAATGATCCAAGCATTTTCTCTGAAACGCAACATCGAGAAACTCGTCTCGTTGAAACGCAGCGATTCCGACATTGCAACTCTGCACGGGATAAGGACCTTGAACGCCTTCATGCTCATCGTGGCTCACAAGAGCATGGCCCTTTTTTTCAATCCTTACATGAACAGAACGGAAATGACAGAAGTACAGGAAGATTAAATCATTTTGTACTTTTTTTTATCGAAATATTGAATTAAAATATTGATAATTTACTTTCAAGTACGTTGGAAAACCTTGGACCGTGATTGGACGAGCCGCTAGTCTTTACACCGACCTCTTCATTATGTTGTCCGGACTTTTGACGACTTACGCGTTCGTCGGAAGACTCAGAAAGTCTGGAAACCTTGATGTGAAAAAAGAATACCTGGCACGACTGATGAGGTATTATATTTGTCTAATTAAAGATGAACTGAAGGTACAATCCCCGCCAAAAGTGACTTTTCGATACTAAATTGATAAAATTTAGTCTTTTGTTCTTCTATTAGAAAATTGAAAATTTTTATTGTGATATTTAGAATGATACTCAATAGATTTCTAATGATTCATCGACAATTTCAATATTATTTATTGTTTGAACAATTAGTATAACAAAAATTATAGATAAAATTGTTTTTAAACTTAACATTAATTATCATGTTTATGTGTGCTGATAGGAGAAAAAAATTATCAACAATTATCATAATTAAATAATTTGTTAGAAACTGGTTGCCACAAGTTAATTGAATTTGGTGGAAAGATTCTTCAATATTTAAACTTCTTGAGAACGAATTTATAAGCAACTACTACCATTTTTTCAATATCTGCAATTTATTATAATTTCGTCTTTTATGAATCTGCATAGGAATACGTGTAATATTTCATTAATTATAACTTTTAAACTATTTAGTGAAAAAAGGTGATGTGCGAGAGGGACAGATGTAAAAATAGCGGATTTGCTATTTTCTCAGAGATTTTTGATATTTTAGAAAAAAACAAGAGAATCACATTATTCTTTGATGGTAAGAGAACACCATGTGGTACTTTTTTTTCTTCAAAAATAGTTCATTTTCAGAGAAAATACCAAAGTTCAATTTCGCACGGTATAGGATACTTAAGGGATTTCGATACCACAATATAGACAAATGTATGTATGTTAATGTATATATATAATGTATATTATATATATACTGTATATATATAATGTATATTATATATATACATTGTATATATATAATATACAATGTATATAATATATAATATATAATATATAATGCATATATATAAAAAATAATTTAAAAAAAAAAAAATGTATGTTAAACACATAGAAAATTGAAAAATGATAAGACGTTGATGAAATTTGGCGAGAATGTTCTTATACCTTAAATAACTAAAAACTAATTTTTTCAAATTTTTCATCCACGTCGTTGTTGAGTAATTGACCAACAAAATACTTTCTTATACACGATATGTATATCTATATGTCCAAAAAGCGTATTTTTGTTGTTCTATTACTCTAAATATTAGGACGAAAATTTTGAAAAAAATAATACTCTTAAATTTTTTATAGAAGAATATCCTGTCCAAATGTCATCAAGTTCTTATCATTTTCTTTTTTACTACCGAAACCCCTTAAACATCGTCTTAAGTTAAAATTTGCACAGAAGCATTAGAGTTCGATTTATTATAATTAATTACAATTAATAAAATAAATAATAATTATTAGTGACTGGTCAAATATTCAGATTTTTACCACCGTGGCGAGTTATCTCCAGTACATCCTAAAATAAAAAAATATTCATTTTCAGATCATAAATAAGTGGAATCTCATTTGCTATTTTTTCTATTCTCAGATTGGTTCCTACACTCGGAGCGCTCATTCTTTTCTGCACGCACATAATGCCATTCATAGGATCTGGACCACAGTGGAATCTCGTCGTGACTCATCACGCTGAGATTTGCAAGAAAACGTGGTGGCGAAATTTTCTTTTCATTCATAACTACTTCGGATTCGAAAATATGGTAATCGCTCTTTCAACCAAGAAGCAATAATCTTTCGTCAGCGCGGCTCGATGATACGTCGAAGACTCCTCAAATAAAATAGGCGAATGATGAATTCATTTATTTTTTAATTTCCAGTGCCTGACCCACACTCACCATCTCGGCATTGATACTCAACTTTTCGCGCTTTCTCCGCTGATGGTTATGTTGCTGTACAAAAGACCAAAATTCGGTTCACTAGTCTTAGCTCTAATTGCTATTCTGTCGACGCTACTTCGATATTACGTGACAATCCAAAAGAATCTTAACAATTACGTGTTCTTCGGCGCATCGTAAGTTTCACCCGTTACAACGTTCTTGTAACGTGCCTATGAATAGTTTCATTCCACTTTTGCCATATTCCACAGTTGCATAATCGTCCCTTTTACCTGTTGCGTTTTTTTTTTTTTGGTAAAAATAAGATTTATTTTTAATTTTCAGAATTCGACAACTTTTTGATACGGCCAATTTTTCGTATATTTTACCCTCGCATAGATTAACGGTCTATATCATGGGAATTTTCTTAGGGTATTTGCTGAAAATGTATCCTATTCAGTACAAAATGAGTAAGGTGGGTTCCTCAAAGATTCATGAAATTTTTTTTCAGAATTTTTTATTTTTAAAAATTGTTCATTTTGACCTTTTTCTTGCAGACTGCAATGAACGTTGGATGGATCGTTTCTAGTCTCATGACGTTGGGAGCATTTTTCGGACCAGCTGGAATGGGTTCTATTCATTACATTCACAATCCAACGCATGCAGCGCTTTATTCGGCTTTCGCACCGATCGGCTGGTGTGCCATTTTTGCCTGGCTGGCTTTCGTCTCGCACACCGGTAACGGTGGAGGTAAAATTGAGAATCGAAGTTCTGAAATATATGAGTAATTCCACGTCATTTCGCACGATTTTAAAAATCGTATTTTTTAATTTAGTTCAATTTTTGAAAATGTTTTTCAAGTAAAAAAATTGAAAATTCACAAAAAAAACTCGAAATTATGATTTAAAAAATGTGAATTAGTGACTTTAAAAACTGAAGATATTCGAATCCCGCTTTCATTTATAGCTCAAAAAATTTGTTTTACAGTCTAGGATAACATATATTTTCTTCGCGAAAATGAAAAATGTCGCTCTTAAAAAAAATCAAAATTGAAGTTGAAAGTTGAGAGAAAAACGGAAAAAATATTTTTTTTTATTAACCGACAGTCGTAGGCCCGTGGTCGATGTAGAGTTTCGGCGGTCCCACAAGTTAAGCTGCATTAGGCGCGGCCAATACTTGGATGGGTGACCGCTTA
>JAPYYX010002074.1:0-18658 GCA_030522605.1 Cremastinae sp. B BG-2022a | reverse complement strand
TTTCAGGAAAAACTTGACTCCTTCATTTGTTTGCAACGAACCTATCGGGAAATACCCGATAATTTTGAAGCTCTTGTGGTATTATAAGTGATAATTTTTATTTTTCGATTTGTCATTTCTGTTTTTAGAAAAAAAAAAACCGTTGAAATCGTATAATGAAAGTATATAAAATGTAAAAAATTGACACTTAATTTTGAATGTTTAATATTTTGACCATTTCTTTGAGTATTTGTTCGAAATATAAAATCTTCGACACAAAAGTCAAACTTGTTCCGGAGTGTCGCGTGTAACGAAACAGCCGCATTACGCGGCTTTTCACGGTGAGAAAAAGAGAAAAAACTAAGCGGAAAACGAGAAGGAGGGAAAAAACTTTTATTAGTTTTGGCGAATGGACGAGAGAAAAGGGAGAAAAAAGCATCAAGTGGAATTTCACTTGGTTGTACTTTTTTTACTCTCGCGACAATCGTTGTAGCCATGAAGCTTGCCCTTAACATTTTCACTTCAACTTCGAAATTTTTTTTTTCAACGTAGAGTCTCTTTGATTACTTTCGAGACTTTATACACAGATTAAAAAAATTGTTCAACTGAAAATAGCGTTAAAAGTGACTAAAAATCGAGAGGTTCACATTCAAATATTTTTTATAAACTATTTATTTTATGTGAAAAAGCAATAATAAATTTTTTTATTAAGAAATAATAGTTTCAAGCATTATAAAGTGTCCGTGATCGATACAAAAAATGAAGAATTCAAAGAAAAAGCTCGGAATGGGGGTCACATTTTTTTCACTTTCTTTTTACGACAGTGAAAAATAGTATTCCAACGTCCATTCGCTATCTGTGCAAAGTGTACATTTTAGTAAGAAGCTTTTATGCAAACATGTATATCGAAACGCTGAAAGCTCAGGTTGCGCTCGGACATGCGCTCCAAGCTTAACTTGCTTGCTTAAATGCTTCGATCCGAAGTTTCTGATGCATTTTCCTCGTTTCTCATAAATTTTCGCATTTTTAACTTTTCTGTTTCTATTTTTATTTCTTCTATTTGAAAACAACAAATTTAGTTGAACGTTCTTTCTTTATCGCGCTATTTTGTATTCGAAACAAATACAGTGAAGAAAAAAAATACATTGACTCGACTTATAGCAGCGCGATGAAAAATGTCGGATCAAATAATTTGATATTTGGTATTGAGAGGAAATAATCTCTAGGCAATTTTATTAATTATTTTGATTATTTTCGTCGGGCGTCAGCTAACTTTTAACGTTGACAAAAATCTATAGGAACGGATAGGATGGGTACCACACGAAATCGAGAATATATTCGTCAATGTGAAGTGCAGTACTCACAGTTTTATTTATCGACTATTATATAAACTTTCTTGAATAATCTTCGACTTCTTATTTTATATAATCGACTATTAATCTCCCAATATGACGGTATGATCGGAACCGCACGTGAATTCTCTCTTACCTCTCTTTCTTTTTGTTCGTGACTCGCTTCTTCGGGAGTCAAGAAGCAGGGAAGAGCTTCGACCTCGAGAAGTCCCAGCGGCACCTACTGAATTTTCAGCGGCGCGAGGAAACTACATTTTGACTTTAATAAATAATTGACTGTCGATCGACCTGCTAGTCGAGTATTTTTTTATTTATTGTTTCAGTAGGATAGGAGAGGGAAACAAAATGGGGTATTTAAGAAAACTTTACGATATTTAAAGGGTTCAAATATGCTGAATCATTTGTTTTTTAATCACCATTAAAGGAAATTAAAATTTTCAGCTGCCATGAACAAAAAACAATTTTTTTAGCGAACAAAATGGGGTACCCCTAAAAAAATATATTTTTTTTTATTTTTCAACTTATTATTAGCCTTTTAACGTCTTGTTTAAAGTATCTAATTCATGATTTATTTTAATTTTCAATTAAATGTGTCTCATTCTCAAAGAAAATCATCGTTTTCTATCTGATATGTTGATTGATTTTTCATTTTAATTTTTGTTTAAATGTGTTTTGAGACAGAAAAGTTATCGACACTCGACGAGATCGAAAGTTTGAGTCAAAATAAATGTGTCAAAATTAATGAGCGAGAGATATCGCCCAAAATCTGGAGGCTTAGACAATTCGCTCACGCTCTTTCTCCCACTCCTCGGAATGAGTTCAGGAGAGCCCGTAGACGAGAGTCCTGTGAAGGAGTCCTCGTCTGATCGTGTTAGCGATAAGTCGCAAATATTGTAAAGTAAAAGAATTATTGTCAAAAGAATATTATAAAATAAACTGCGTCTGTTTCGTCAAAAGCTCATAAAAAAGACGAAAGAAGGAAGAGCGAGAAGTTGCAGAATAAAGAATTGTAAGTGACGAATTTATTTAATTGTATGGCCTAGAAAATCTGGCCTGCCTCGCTAAACCTGCTCTCTCCTGCTCTAAATCCCAATCACCAAATAAGATAATAATTATTTAATAATATATCGTTGGCTGTAGGTCAAGTGGCGCTCAACATTTGTCAAATCATAAAATAAAATATTGCCAAAGCGCCTCGCACACCGTTTTCAGGCCACGGTGCAGCGAGTGAGGAAAAAGTTACGTCTCAGTTTTTAAATCTGTAATAGCCCTGAACAGGCATACAGCTGGAAAAATAACAAAGATAACCATCCAAAATGCATCAGACATTAGACATATGATTTTTAGGTAAAATTTTCCGCCAAATCAACCGGTGCCAATCCAATTTGGCAACTGCGATTGTTAATTTGCTATTGTATATAGAAGACTTTAATTGAAAAGCGGTTGGATTCGACAATTTTACTTTTTACAAAATCGCGCTGGTGCGAAATCACACTGGTGCGCAGTTAAAAGGTTAAGATAAAAAGATCAAAATGAAGCAAATGAAAAAGATAAAACTTTTTTTACGACTTTTTTTACGAAGAATATCCTTTCGCTGATGATCGTAGTGTTCGTGTTTTTCGGAGTAAAACTTTTGTGAAATATAGACACATGCAACAACTGTCGTTCGTGGAAACTGTGGAGAAACAAAAAGCGTTGCCCTCGATGGACCATGAAATTTCAATTGATTCCGATTCGTGATTGACCAATTTTCCCCCATTCCTCTTTTCTACAGTTTATCCGAATATATACACAAACTGATGGTAGCGCCCTCTCGACCTATGTATATCTCGCGCCCTGACGACCAATCTGAAAACTTTCATGTCATTTTTCTCTCTCGCTCTCGCGCGACATGTATTTTCCCTCTTCGTTAAACGGATACCCACGCTCGGTTTTTCGTTCATTTGTTTTTCCCTCGTTTTCCATTCTTTCTTTTCGTTGAATTCCTCGCGTTTTTCGCTACTTTTTTTGGCGTGTTTTTCACGTTTTTGTGGTTCTTCAATCGCGTTGCGCCGTTGATCAACGCGGGTGGAGCAAGAAAGACGGAGCGTGGATAAAAACACGATAAAAACCGAAATTGGAGAATTACTAGATACTCCGTCGTGCATATCCATTGATCGTTCCTTTATTATTCATACCGATAGAATTCGCTCCATTATTCCATATTTAAATCAAATGGCGCAGTATCGCGAAAGAGAACGAAATCGGAAAACGATCGATGAGTAAAAATAGTGATAATCGAATCTCTGTGAAAAAATTTACCGCTGTCCGAGTCTTCGTGGAATGAAAAAGATTAATGATCAGCATTTGCGAATTGTGGTCACCGATTTCGATCTATGAATATTTCGTTGCAGAAATAGAAGACGATCAATACGGATTTTAGCAATGAAAATAGAACATTTTGATAGTTCGGAAAAAAAGCAAATGCCGAACAGTATGAAATTGCGCATGAGCCAAAAATTTGTGGGGTGCCAAAGACACTCGCCTGGGTACGGAAGGTTGTAGTACACGGGGTCGTAAAGCAAGCCGAGGGCGATCGTTACACTGACACGAGGTCGATATATGGTGAATCCATAAGTCTTCGACTTATGCATCAACTTTAAAACACTCTTATCGTTACAGAGTATTACCGTTATATGTAGGCCTAATACGGCTTTTCTTAGAACCTCCATAGCAGTTCAATCATTTAAGAGCAATTACAATCACATGGCGACCCAGATTTCGTAAATTACGGATTTATCAGCTAATAAATGAATTATCGTCAAAAATTGGATCGTATCGCCGACTCCTTGTGTGTTTTCTCTCCGATATTTAACGTAGGTATTGTAGGATAGGTAAGATATTTCTATTGTACAATCTGCTACGTTACATTATACAATACAATACATACAATCTACTACGCTACAATCTGATACATTCATGATAAAAAGGATCTTGACCGCATTCCAATAGTTTCAGAAATAATTATCTTCAAAGTTTATCATTTCACCTTTACGGGTCTATATCTATATTGTACGGTATGCTAGCATTGTTTTATCGAATCTTACTGTATTTTTCTCTACTCTCTAAGGGTCGAGAATTCCATCATTATAGGGTGTCTGGTGTTGGTATAAGAAAAGCGGCGAAGCCCCTGGACTTAGGTGTTACAGTTATCTATAAAAAATCGGGATTGGGAAATTTTGAGTATATCATCGTGTCCCTAGGGGCCCATATCTTGCCACACTCTCCCCTATCATGTGCAAGTATTCGGTAGTGCAAATATTGTGTGTATGGATATTTTAGTATCGGATATTTTGGCGCGGTTATTTCGTTTCGGATTTTTCGGTTGACGTGGCCTCTTGAAATTTGCCACACATTTTGATACAACATCAAACAAGCTAGGAATTTTTTTCCATATTTCATTAAAAGATTCCATCAAAAATCAAACGACGGCAATCATTTTTCGTATTTTGATACCTTTGATATTCCATAAATATATATATTTTTATACATTTTCTCTTCTCTGCTCACGTGATATATTTAATTTTAAATACACAAATATAAATCTATTATCAAAATATTTTATTATGTAGAATAAAAAAAAATAACGATTTGAAAATGATTTTAGGGCGCTGATGAAATAAACTTGATCCACATTCTCGTCGGGTTTTCAGGTTTATAAAGCGTCTGTAAAATCTGTAGATTACAGTTTATCGTGTGGTGAGTTATATACGCGCGAGAATCCTCGTAGCGAGTAACATTATTCAAGGGGATCAGTGTCGGCGGGGTGGCATTTCGGGCTGTGAATCCGTAGATTCGTCGCGTTAATCTCACGGGCATTGCGCGAAACGTGGCCCGGAATTGCAGAGCGCACGAGCAAATAATTGGGGTAATAATGCGAGAAAGTGAGCCAGCTAGAACCAAACCAACGGCATAAGCTGACTCGAACCCACGCTTCTGTCTCTCAGTATTCGCATTATCCGATGACGATGATGATGGTGATGATGATGTTTCGTCGACCATTCTGACGTAGATGAATGTAATTGTAACCGGCAACAATGAGCCTCGTATGTAACCGTCGATGATCCGTAATTGCATTTTGGCGATCCAAATAGCACCAAAAGACCTTTATTGCGAAAAGTTATCTTCTTGAAAGTTCACATTAAATCAAACATTGCAGAGAATTCGTAATTTATTAAAGTTTATTTCAATCGACATTTTTATTAATTACATTATTTCGGAATGTGACTGATGCATTCCTACCCTGTCGATTCAATGAAATCTTCAATATCAATTCAATTCGAATATCAATTCAACATTCGCTCTACTGATTATATAATTCAACATTTTTTAAATATTGTAATACATTACGGGTACGAAATTACGTTTGCAAATCTGGTATATTGCGATAATTCGATGAATGACGATTTTCCATGAAATACCATTTTATTCGAACGTGATCGAAAAAAGAATGCGAGTAATTGGAAGATGATGAATCTGGCCAGTCTTTTTTTATTCCTTAGTTTTTTACTTTTGAAAAATGGATAGGGCAAAAAGGCAGGAAATTGGTATCGGGAAACGTGTGTGTTTTGTAAACGCGAAGTAGAAAGAGAGACTCATCAGCGAGAAAGGCCGTCGCGGGGCTATCGGCTCGATTATGAAAGGAAAAAGGGAAGAAAGAGCGAAATGGGAGAGATACGGCGGGACTGCGAAGGGCGCGGAAAGAAAAAAAAAGGAGAATCCAGACAGTTGGGAGGGGCAAGGGAACGGGATACAGAGAACGCTGATGGTTGTGGAGTTAGCGCGAGCTTGAAATTGAAACTTTTGCCCCGTCATTCTGGACGGAAACGTCGAAACGAGGAAATTTCGCTGGACCCCTTCGAACAGAGATATAAAGCGAGCTACACGCCAAAACGTAGACTCTAATTAAGAAGTTAGTTTGCTTTTTGGATTGTCGGCTGTCGGAATTTCATTCTCGAAACGTTCCCTCCGTCTATAGACGTATACTCTCTTTCTCTTATTTTATTTTTCTCCTTTCCTTCTCTCACCTCGAATATCACGTTTGACGCGTCACTCGAACTTACCATCTGAACTCACCTTTGTCATGCCAATCCCAACAAAAGTCTATTGTTCTCGACAAGAAAAATTAATGAAAAGAAAACAAACTCTACCGCAGAATTATATTTCCAGACTTCAAAATGCTGTACTTGCTTGCATTGTTTCTTAAAAATTTACTTTATCATCGTTGTATGGTGAAATTTATTCGATAGAATAACCTCTCAGAATTCACACTTTGTTATCGACGTAACAAAAGTATTTAACAACTGCACAGCATCGAGGAAGTTAACGTTTGAGTACACAAGTTGGAGGATATTCGAAACGCTTCCGTAGTAACCTTTTCACTTTATCGCTTTAACACACGTCGACATACTTTGATAAAACATTGCAGCATTTTTAAAGGATTTTTTTTCATCATATGCCAAAAGTTAGCACAATTGATCGTTCAGTTTAGGATCTACAATGTTGGAAAGTTTCAAATTTTGAATTCAAATAGCGATATACAATGATTTACACTTTTGTGGAATTCTCTGCAGACGTTCTTCATCGATTAAGATCATATATGGACGTCTGTTAAAAATGGAGATATTTTGATACGAGTAAACTTTTATAACGTTTTGTAATACATCACTTGACACAAACTTGTACATCATATCAAACAAGTTTTGAGTCAATTTCAGGAAAAACTTGCCTTCAATGCTTTTACAGCCTTATATGTATATGTATACCAGTGTAAGAGAGATCAAAATTTTTTTGTTTTTAAGTCTTTAACATTTTCTTGGAGTTTTCTGATATTAAAAAAAATGTTTACCGAAAAGCAAGTCAATGGAAACGTGGTAAAAACAAGAATATCATATTACTCATTGATAGTAAGAGAACAACGCGTTGTTATTTTGACCCAAATTCACCAAATTTGACTTTTTTGTTATAAAAGAACTAATTCTAACAAGGAAGTTTCCATCGGTGCGTGGTTTTATTTTCTTCGAAAATAGTTTATTTTTAGATAAAATGCCAGAAAATACATAGTTTGATTTCGATATGGGACATATAGGACAGTTAAACGTCACCTTAAGACACTAGAAATACTTTCGAACATTACACAAAACTAATTATTCCGAAGATAACCTGAAATCAATCATGGTGACAATGTCATAAATTTGATCGAAAAATAAGTATTTTATAGATTCGTGGGTCGCAGATGTTCGGATACTCTGAGGAGTAAGTTATTACGCGAGAAAATTGGAGAAAGGGGCATTTGCCGAATGAATATTTCATGCCTGACGAGTGAACTCTGCACTTCAAAAGATAACATGTTATACTACGACGAACAAATGTGTTTGGCGCTATTTCGAGAGGCATGTCTAATGCGACTGTAGATATCTGTCAGAGCCAATGGAAACTTTTGGTACCCGACCGGTGGACGTTCCATTCGATTAGCAATGAGTAATTAGCTCTTTCCTATCCATCCTTCTGTTCTTCTCTCTTTCTCTCTTTTCCCTTGTACATATTTATATACGGACGAAGTCATAACAAATTATTCAGGCTAGCTGGGTGATGTAGCCCGATCAATGAAAGTTTGTAAAACAATGTAAACGTTTTAGTTCACGTGATTGTTACACGCTCTCATTCTCATGTATCTACATACAGCATCGGTATCGAAAATATATTTCCTGCAAACGTAGATTGAAATTTTTCAATTTTTTAGAAAAAGCCTTGTTTTTTGGTATGGGAGGGTTCTGGTACGTTTGTATTTAAACACGATTCTCTGTGGATTTTTATTTATTTATTTTTTTCGACAACGGACTAAATAAAACAGCCAAGCGCCAATATATCCAATCAACGGGAAAACTTTTAATTTAAAACAGGAACGTCCAATATACACAACTGCATGAATTAAATCAACGATCGCAAATTAATTTTTCGATCAGTCGGTGAAATGGAATTATTCTTCCACGATATAATATTTTTCATTTACTCTTTATTAATAAGCAGTTTCAATTTACCGAGAAATGTGCAGCGATTTAATAGTAAATTTTTTATCTTCGAAATGTTGACTTTTATTATCATGATATTTTCGAATCCATTTTTTTGTAACTTTTGCTCGAATCGAATTAATCCGTTGAAGTAAAACATTCACAAAATATATAACTCCATCTGTTCGATAGTTGGTTTTTGTATTAAAAATGGACGTTTCATATTTGATCTTGAAGAACATGCTCCGCAAATTTCATAAAATTCTTACCATTTTTCAATTTTCTATTTTTAACACTGGGCATGGCTAACTGGATATCCAACCTCCTTAACAAAGTGTAATCAAGAGTAGAATTAATATTGTGAATGATGCTATTTCATTGTAAGTAAGAAATCCTAGATCTCTTTTTATGTATGTTTGTATGTACTAATAATTTGGGTTGATTGAAAAAGCATGTAAAGAATCCTAGATCTCTTTATTCTCTTGCATGTTAACTCTCCTTTATTTCTCAATTTGATCTTGAAGCAGCAAGATTTCTCGAGATCTGCAGTTTTTGGCCCACGTCGTTCGTTTCCCTAAGAACCTATTGTTTCGTAAGGAAACACTCTCATAAAGATACGGCGTTGTATTCTTTATCGTTCCTGCTGTGACTTATAATAAAGTTACATAATTATAAGTACATAGAGAATCGTTCTGTGTGTTTTTGACATTTCGTATGTTTATAAAACCAATTTTTCTATATTTTTTCCCGCATAAATTTCTTCATGAAAAACGATTTTTTTGAAAAAACTTTAAAATATGTATACACAGTTTATAATATTATATTTTTCTTTTCGATTTTTACTCTTTTTATTTTATATCGTTTTTTTCATCGTACAAAGTGCAGTACACATCTCGCTCTCTCGTGTCTCTTTTTTGATTTTTCATTCTATATTTTTTCTTCTTTATTCATATATGTATAACCTTTTTCTCCCTCTTTTTTCGTTCTCTGTAGCTTCACCTTTTTCATTCCGATACGATACTCCGCACGTTGCACTCAGATGCAACGATGCGTCCGAGTTCACCGAGGTAATCCCTCGTCGTGCTTTCTCATGCCAGTATAAGGAAGCCCCTTCGAGTTCTTCCTCCAAGCTACAGTTTTTTTTTTCATTCTTTTTTCTCTCTGTCGCTCTCCTTCATCATCCGACACTGAGCAGTGACTTCTCTGCTGAGCTTAAACTAACAAATATCGAAAAACATCGAATATTGTAGTAGGTTCATGGTCTGCTCAATTTTTTCCATGAATTTAATTTTTATATTTGATCGGGACTTTACATTTTTCTCTCTTCTCCATTGTCTTTTCTTTTTTCATTTTTATTCTCATCATATTTTAAAAATTGTTTCATGAATATCCTTTATGGAAATTGAATTAAATTTCCAAGTACAATAACTGAACTCATAATGTGAAATTTATATGGATCAAGAGAGCTGGTGAGAAATACGTTTCGAGATAAAAAGTCTCTCCATCAAGAGTAAAGTAAGAGACTTTAGTAAGTATTTCAAATAATAATTACGAATTATGAAACATAAATGAATTCGTGAGAATACGTCTCGAGTTTTTATATACCGAAATAAGAAATGAATTTAGCTTTTATCCAATATTTAATAAATCATCGACGCAAAATTGCTCCAGTCATTCTGGAACTTCGGTCTCGCTCCTTTCGTTCATTTCACCACTATTGTCAACTCGAAAATTGCCTGAAATATATTCCGTTTCTCTCGCTATTGAAGCAAATTTGGTGCAGACTTTTTTTCGCTGCAATGGATGTATTTTCATTATTCATCTTATATTTGATCTCTCTTTTTCATTCAACTTTCTTCGTATTCACCGAATCGTTCCTAATTCCGACAACGAGAAATCTCTTTATCTTTTAACATCGCGTCTTGATACTCACCCAGAATAGATTCCAATGAGGTTCTCTCTCTTGAACATTCTTTGTTCTGTTTTCCTTTATTCCTTGTATCTACAACTATTTCAAAGAAGTTTTTTATACTTCTACAAGAGAGAAGTGTATTAAAAAAATGAGAATATAGCCTACCGTCGATTCATCATTTTCATTGGAATTTAGTCGAAAAGAATCTCTGGAATTATTTCAATTTTTTGTTCCCATTTACATATATACAATATTTCGTTTTTTTTATATTGACAGATTTTGTTCCATGATTTCATTTTTTTCCTAACGAATGATAATAAAATGATTTTTTTACCACTTTTCAAAACGTGATACATATTTTTTTATTTCTTTTGATGTGTCAGGAAATTTTATAATGATTAAAAATAATAACATATTTGGTAAAAATCTACACTTTGAGGTTTTTTCCCTTGTGGTTAATTTTTTTCTACATTGTTCGTGCGTGCTTTTACGCGCCTCGAAATTTTTTTCCACGGTGCAAGTTTCACAAACCGCGGAAACGCACATACTCGTTTCTTCTTTACGGAAACATGAGCGAGCGGGTAAAAAGTCTGTGGTTACGGCCTCAAAACGTCATCCGCTACTTCACTATTTTGCTCTCCTCTCGCTCCACTTTCTCGCTGTTTTCACAAGACTCCCAAAGCAAGACCTTGCACTCGGAATTTTTGAGCATTTTTTTTTAAATTTTTCTCGACACTTTAGGGGAATTTTAAGGAGCTAAAAGTTTATTTTTGAGAGTGATGTGTATTCAGGACTTTTAGGTAATTTTATGCAAAAAATGAAGGAAAAATCTTGCAAAAATAAAATATCTTTGTCAATAATAATAAAAAAATCAATTATAAAAATTTTAAGTTATTTGAACAAAATAGTTTCAATAAATATTTGAAAGAATTTCAATCTAACGAAATTTAGTTTCTTTGAAGAAAATTTTTAAAGTAATTTTCGTATTTCAATGACATAGATTTGAATGAAAACGGAAAACTGATCAGTCGTGGCCTCGATTGAATAGCAGAAGAATTTTACTATTTTATTATCATACAGTTCGCGTTTGAGCAAGCACACATGTTCTATACATATGTGAAGCTGCATTTCGCTCTCATTCGAGATTTGATCGGTCTTGAATACGTTCGGGTAGAAAATTCTCTGTATTATCGAAAGCTCTAGTCAACGTACTGCATGACGAATACACGTTCTACATACATCCAGCGCTTTGAAATTTCCCAAACCGGGCACTTTCGTTGATTTTTTTTCTTTTAATTTTTCTTTCTCCCAAACTCGAAGCTCTCCGTGTACCGAGCTCGTTTGCCTTGCGAAATGTAAACCGCGAGTCTTTTGTATCCTCGCTCTCGCCTTGGTAGGTAACAAGAAATTGATTGGACCTCTTGCAGAATTTCTTCTACAAAGTTGATTTTCGTGCAAATATTTATCGAGCTTCTTAATTGACGAATTAATTTTCAACCCTGTGTGGCTACTGCCAATTTTACTCCCCATTCTCCAAGGATTTCCTTTTCATTTTATAATTTTGTCGCTTATGAAAGAGAAATTATGATGAACGATCTTTTTTTTCCTTCTTTTTATATCACTCGGAGGAAAATAGTCCAATATGCAGTGAAGAAAATTCTTTCTACTGCAGTTACGAGTACGATTTTACATATACTTTTACGAGAGAAGTTTTTTTTATTGTTTTTCTTTTTTTTCTCGTATGCAGCGGGGACAATTGTGTCCAGGTGAAAGTGTCCATTCATTCTTCGGATAACTTTTTTTTATGGTTTGCTCGTCCTGTAGCTCATCTTATTATCTTTGATCTAAGTCCCCTTTTTCCTTTCTTTTATTCGCCGCTTCCTTTTGTTACACAGTTTATTCGGCGGGTAAGACTTTTCTCTCAACTTTTCTCTCAATCATATCTCAAGGAATTGCTATCTACAGAAACGAACTTTACGAAGCTAAAGATACATAAATGAATGAAATAAAATTTATTCTCATCTCTGATATGTATGAATTTTCAACGAAAATAAAATTGTATCAAAGTATTATCAGAAAATGTAAAATTATTTCAAAGGTCCCACAATGCTTAAAGTACGATTCAAAATCCATTAGTAACTATAATTTTAAACAAATAAATTGTGAAATATATGCAGGATAAGGGGCGCAAAATATGGGGTAATCCATAAATTTCATGAAAATTGTCAATATTTATAAATTCGATAAAATTTAATATCAGTCAGGCAGAGATGGTGGCTGAAAGGCTCTTCGGGGCACTAATGGAGATCTCTAGAGGGGGTCCCACTCCGTCTTTCGAGGGGCACAACTTCCACCAAGGGGCTCTATGGGTCACCTGCGCTGATGCAGCAGCGGTAGCATGGGTGAAAACTTTGGCGCCGGCCCTGCAGTTATGGGAAGGTCCTTCCTTGCAAGTTTTGAGCAAGGAGGAACTCCCCAAGCTGACCAGGGTTACGACTATTTTGAAGGGTTCAGACCGTGCCTCCGAGAGGATTTTGCTGACCCTCCAAAATCAAAACTCAACTCTGAAAACTGACCTATGGAGGGTTTGGGACAAGAGAGCCAAAGAGGGTATAGTCCGACTGGCAAAAGAGTGGTCTTCGGGTGAGCTCGGAGCTATACGTTTTCCCATAAGCACGGTAGTGGGGGTACGTAGCTCCGAGCTCACCCGAAGACCACTCTTTTTCCAGTCGGACTATACAATCCACCTGGTCTTAGGGGTGGGTGAGGGCTCACTGAAGGCTCTTAAGGACTTGAACTGGGCTCCCCACTTCGGTTTGGCAAGGGTCAAGTCAAGGACCCCCCAGAAAGGGCTCATCCCACTCTGCGGCAGGTCCCCGACCCCCAGATTCTGGGGAATGTATAGGCGCGTCGCCCGCGAGAAAGCTGTTTTCCGACCTTTGTTTATTTTTTTATTAATCAATGAGTGAATTCTCATGAAAATTTGGACCAGAGGCAAATTCTTGGGATCGAAAGGAATATACTGTAATTATTTCAACTTTAATTATTTGATTTTGAGAGAGAAATCCGGGACCGATGAAATCCAGAGAGGTCACGTGGTTGTGATTGCTTTTAAACAACCTTCTGTGTTTTGCAGAGTTGGTGGGGCTGAACCCCAAGTCGCCATGGCATTTCTCTGTTGGCGCCTTGCAGGGCCCGTGCACAATGGCCTCAGTGACTCGATTGCGCAGACTTGCCGGCCCATCGCAAAATCAAATGAAATATCAAATAGTTTTTTCTTTACTAAGAACATTATATTTGGTGATTTGAAAATACATTTAATCAAAAGTGAAAATTAATATGCAATTAACATAGAAGAGCAGAACCAGATCCCTGCTCAAAATTTGTCTACTCAACAATGCTAAAAAACAATATCTAATTTGTATAACAATATTGAGCAGACAAATTTTGAGCAGGGATCTGGTTCTGCCACATAGAAGATAGACTAAGAACAAAGATAAAAATAAATCATTAATTAATTATTTAAAATAAGACGTCAAAGCTAATAAAAAGTTAACACAAAAATACAGAAAATAATTTTTCCTACTGTTTGC
Source organism: Cremastinae sp. B BG-2022a (assembly GCA_030522605.1). NCBI lineage: Eukaryota > Metazoa > Arthropoda > Insecta > Hymenoptera > Ichneumonidae > Cremastinae sp. B BG-2022a. Next base: position 4,773 of record JAPYYX010002074.1, on the reverse strand, counting down.
AGGGGTATCCCATTTCGTCTCCCAAAACAATTTTTTTGTCATGACAGCTGAAAATTTCATTTTTTTATTCTAATTATGATTTAAAAACAAAAGATTCTGCGTATTTAAATCCTTGAAATTTTCTTAAGTATCCCATTTTGCCCCCCTCCTAACCGATGTACAGCTTAAAAATATATCTCCATAATATAAAAAAGCATATATATAAAAATATAAAAAATCAATACTCAAGATACAAAAAAGATATAAGTACTCAAATAATAAAAATGTGAACAAAAAACAAGATGTAAAAAACACATGTTTGAATAAAGTGAAATAGAAAACTAGAAAATGAGGTGGAGAGTCGAAAATTCCATCCGGGCGATTCGCTCGTCTCCACTATCATCCGACGATAGTAGCAAAAAATCTGAAGCAACGAAATATCGAGAGTCGTCGTTCGAAAGCTTGGTAGACTCCATTCGCGCGAGCAAATCATGTTTACCGTCCATGAAAGAAAGTCAGGATCAAGCCTCTTTCAGGATTCTTCGCTCGAGGGATATAAGAGTCCCAGTTATTGCACATCTCGAACTGTAATTGAGAGATTTTGTCGGTAAATCTCGTTGAATAATAAAAGGTATATTCATATAGTGAGAGGACGTCCATAACTTGCTCCCTTTTCCGTCCGGCTGGCCAATTGCTGTCTCTGTTTTTTCTCCGCCTCGTTCTCTCATTCATGGACCTCTATATACACTTTTATTATGTATACATACATATGTATATAAAAATGTGATCCGCACATACACTCTCGATCCTTCGAGAAAAAGGATATTGCGGATTTTTTTCTACCTCCTTTTTACTTCGTTTTCTCCCTCCGAGCTTAGCGTTTAAGACGAAATTTCGTTTCGAGAAAAATGTCGTATCCCCCGGGTATACAATGCCTGCTCAGAGATTGTCGAGTCATTTTTATCGGAAATTGACCTCATACCGCTCGTCGTAAAATTTTCGTTTCGTCACTTCCTCATATTCGAGTATTCGGAAGAGAATTTTGTTTATTTTCGCCTTGTTTCTTGAGCTTATTTCTTTTTGAAGATGTTTCTTTTTGAACGATTATTTTTGAAACATTTTTACTTCAACAATTTCATGTCATGGATATTGGATAATCTTGATGTTTTTTTGTGATTTTTTTACCGTCATGACTTCGTATTATTTCGAGATGTCCGCGATATTCAGAAAGATCGTCGTGACGTGATTAGCCACATTATCTTGACAAGGATAATTTTATTATCTCCATATGATGCGACAGGGGAATTGGGTTCGCGAGACGTGTCTCTCGTCGTGTTGAAAAATCAAATGAGTTGCATATATAGCTGAAAGCGTTGGAGTTATTCAACCCATTGTTGGAATTCTTGATGGTCTTTCACCCAACTGAGTGTATAAAATATCATCTTTCGTTGCCTCTTCGTGTTTTTGAATAAAAAGTTACAGAATTTGCAAAGTTCTATTTTTCAGTTCTTTATTTACCTGTTTGAAATTTCCTCGTTATTTTACCTTTTATTCGAATTTTATTCTGGCCTCTATGATCTCCGAAAAAGGTTCGTTCTGTCCTATTTTCACTGTTTAATTTTCGCGAAATGTAGTTCGTGAAATATCTCGAATCGTCAAAGTCGAATTTAATTTACGAGACTGAGAACACTTTTGCTCGAAGCGTTCGTGAGTACTCAAATCTTTTTGTCTCTCTCATCTTTTCTTTCCTTGAAAATATTCTCCGGTGGATCTCACCGAAATTTATCATTCTTCGCCTTCGGGTCTTCCCACGACGAGTTCACGAAATTTCCGATTTAAACTTTATTCAACTCTTTTTATCTTCGAACTTGTTCGAGAGTTTGAGGAATCGAATTATTGTCTATGTTGGAACAAGATTATTATTATTAATATAATTTGTAGCCTTTTTTTAAGAAGAGAAAAGACATCGAGACATTTTTTGTATTCGTTTTCTCGTCTCGCGAAAATACAAATTTAATAAAATTTCGAGGTTGAGAGAGACATCGATTTATCGATATTGTTATTGCCGCTGCTTTTATATGCTTGCATCGTCCTTTACCGACGAGCACACTCGGGAAAAATAAAGACTGTATATGTTCGCGTTGCGAATAGACAGAAAAGAAAAAGTCGATTGCACTCGAGGAGCGACGTTTTTCCGGAGTTTCTTTTGTAAAAATAAATTTCCGTGCATAAGGGAGAAGAGAGTTTTGCATCATCGACAAGTATTTTCATTCTCTTTCTGCTATTTCAATTTTTTTCTTTTTTGATAATTCTTTCGAGTCTTCGTGCGCGCAGACTTTTTTGGTTGCCACTTTTAGTATATAATATACTTCTTCGCTTCATGCTTCGTCTCATCACGAAAGGTTTGCGAATCTCTCGAAGCGTGAAGATAAAAATTACGCAAGTATTTGCAGCCCTTCATATATTGGCATAATTCTATATACAAATGTCAACTAACGAAGGGAATTTCTTCCGTTCCACCGCACATTTGCCTTGCCTTCGGAAAATGAATATTGAATTTTTTTCAAATCTATTTTCTTCCTTCATTGCCTTCAATCCATGTTATCAAACATTAAAATAAATTCCATCCTTGAAAGAATAAGGGGCACTTTGTAAATTCTGTAAAAAAGGAATTCAAAAGTGATTGCACCTCGTGATCTCAATTTTATTTTTATGACTTTTTGTATAAATAACAAGACCCTTCGCAATGTCTTTATCCGAATTTTTAAACTAACTTAAAAAGAAATAAAAATTGATGTCAACTGATATTGACGCAATAAAATCCAGTTTTGACGAAATATCAGGTGTTATTTATTTTTAATTATAATTAAATAATAAATGGTAATCATCATTTATCAGTTGCCTAATATATTGGGATTTTGGTTTTGGAAAAGCGTAATGAAAGTTTTTTATTCAGCTTTTGAAGTACTTCGACTTGACAGTCTCAGACTCTAATCTGGTTCTCCTTTGAATAATAATCTTCTTTGCGATGTATACTTATGTATAGATGTTAACGTGTTTTTACATTTTCTTATCGCTCTCTCGACTTTCTCCGCTGTTTCTTTCTTCTTTTCGCGTTCCTCTTGGATCCTTGCGCGAAGAGTTTTTCCTGTTCCTGCGCGCGCTCCGACCTACATAAAACCGCGACAAAGACCGACGAACAAACGAATTGTGGACGACGAGAGTGCAAATATATGCAAAGTTAAAACTAGAACTCACCACAGTGGAAATTTTCCCGCGAGATTCTTAAAAATTAAATTGCACTCTTCTTCGTCCTTTCTCTTCCGAGCTCTTGCCATCGTCGCACCTTTTTGGTTTCTCTATTATCCACGACTGCCTCGAATTTTCGAGTTGAAGACTTAGTACATTAATTTTTAATGAATTATAAGCATAAGTCTTTTTAATGAAATTAAAGTCCAGAGTTACGATGGAAATTCTAAACAAGGACATTTTCTATCAGCATATCACAATCCATCAGAATATGACAGTGAGCTTTTTCCGGACCGGACAGATAGCTCAAATATAACGGTGAGATCGTCGCTTGTTAATTACCTGTCTGCGAGAATATCGTGAGATTGTTATGATTTTATTTTGGTGATCCGCGATTTTTAATATTTTAATAGAAGTTTAACAATATTATTAAAGAATCGGGTTCTCGTGCGGAAGGCCCTGATAAATTCTAACTTTTATTAGAGACACGTAATTCCTGTTATCAAATCTATCTTTTGCGATATTTATTTTTAAAGATAATTATCGAAGGGATATACTTTTTGCAGCCAGCTAGAACCCATTTGTTATGTTAATTTTGTGTTCTCGAGAGCCCGTAAAATAATATTATATTAATTTTGAAGGAACTCATCGAATCACATAGATTGAAATTAAACAATATTTTGAGGAATGAGGAAAATTTTGAAAGTGCTCTCCGAGAACGTTAGATTTTCGACGATTATTGTGCATGCCCTCGTAACGGTCAGATTTGTTATGTCGAAACTCGCTCTCGAAGGTGAAAAACAATCTTGAAAGAATTGCAAGTAATTTCAAACGAAATTAAATATTGTATTTTTCAGAATTTATGATTTCAAAATTAATATTTGTAGATTTTATATAATTTAAAAATCAAAATTTTATTTTGAGGTTTTTATAAACGCAACACTGTCGACTGCTGAAGGCAAGAACGATTACAATCTATTGTGCTTCCGAAAAATACTCAATTTATTCTGATCAAGTAGTCCGAAAAACGCCTAACCTCGTCTCTCTATCTTTTGAGACTCTGACGCTAGCCAAGCAACATCCTTGTCTTCCTAAGGTTAATAAAATAAATTTGTCGGAAAATTAAAACTCTTCTATTGGCGCCCTAAAATCTGGAAGATGCTTTATTTGCGTCGAGAGCTCTCGTTCTACGAGAAAAATTGTCACAATATATACTCAGGTAAAATCATCGATGGAGTGCTTCAACACCAACATGCCGCGGGTATAACTGATATAAAAACTAAAGATGTGCGACATAAAACTAAAAATCAGCCAAAAAAATGACGATAATACAGGTTCTATTATTTCTTGAGAAATAGCAGGCATATCTTCGCCTACTGTCGCACGTTCAGCAAAACTTACATCACTAGCACGTACTGTTCGGCGTTGACGTGCTTGTGTAAATCCTTATCTTAAAAAAAAAACTTTTTTCAAAAGTAAAAAAGTACGCCAAGTAATGAGAGAGTGGTTACAAAAATTATATGAAATCATTTTGTAACCAAGTAA
>JAPYYX010002073.1:0-20262 GCA_030522605.1 Cremastinae sp. B BG-2022a | reverse complement strand
TTTTTAATCACAATTGAAGGAAACAAATTCAATTTTCAGCTGAAATAAAATTTTCATGAGAAAACAAATTTTTTTTAGCGGTCAAAATGGGGTACCTCTCCAAAAAGTACGAAAAAATTTTTTTTCCATAATTTGTTAAGTTATTATTAGGTTTGACGTATTATTTCAAGTAATTAATTAATGATTTATTTTGATTTTTGTTTAAATGTGTTTCATTACCAAAGAAAATGATCTTTTTCGATCTGCTATATCAATTGATTTTTCATTTTAATTCTTGTTGAAATGTGTTTCTAAACGACCAAATACAATGTTCTTAGCAAATAAAAGACTATTTGATATTAAATTATATCAAATATTGAAATATTGAAAATTTTCATCAAACTTTTGGGGTACCCCATTTTGCCCCCCCCCCCCCCTACCCCATTTTGCCCTACCCTACCCTATATTAATATTTTAATATAATTTTCTTCTTCAAGTTATAAATTTGTGAATATTCCAACCACGCTAAAAATTCACGAAGCTAAGGGAAAAATTTATTCCAACGAGATTCTCACACAAGAATGGCTATTCTGTCCTTCCTCGGAAGGTCATCACGAATTTACGATATTTTGCTGTTACTCGGTTTCTTCGTCGGCATCTCAAGATAATGATATGATAATGTGCACTGATATAACTGCTGCAGGGAAATGCAAAAAGACCTTTCTTGTGGTGATTACACTTTTTTATATTATATTGGCTTGCCCAATAATATTATTTCGAAGAATTGTTTTCACGATAAAAAATAAAAAATAAAATAGAATTTCCTTGATTTATTAATATTAATTATTATATAATCAATTTTAAAAAAGCAAGCAAATTCTATTATACGTTTCATAATTATTAGAAGTATAACCTCACAGTTTGAAAAATATTTTTTGAGTGAACTCTGTGAAAATTTATTCTTCCCCAGGCAATCCCGAATAAACTGTTATCAAACGAGCACATTTACAACGAGCCTGGAATTTTGTTTTTCGAACTCTTCAATCCAGGAAACGTTGAGATTTTTTATTCTTTGACTGCGAAATTCGACGATCTCGCGAATTCTAAAAAAATAAAAGGAACAGTAAAGTTCGAGCCTAATTTTGGAAGCATTTTTCCAGGCGATAGATTGAAGATTCAGATGACCGTCGTTTTTCATGAACGAGGATGTCACGAAGTTTCGATACAATATTCGGTGCGAAGAAATAATAAAAATAATGAACTCATTCCGATGGATGAACCATTGGAAATTTGTATACTGAAATACTTCTGCCATTTACCGGTTATTAAAGTAAGTATCAAAATAAAATCGGTCAATATTCTAAATTTTTTCGCCAAGGTTTCAATAATGAGAGTAAAGATAACAACTTTATAAAATTTGGGCAATGTGAGAATATTATCGTTTTACAAATTTCCGTCCTTATATTTACTGATTGACTGAACTATAAAAATAAAAATATATTTTTTATTAAACTACTCAAAAATGACGTTCGATGGAATTTAAAAAAATTACTTAATTATATTTAAGTAATTTTTTTGTAATGATAATGTAAAAGTAATGATAATCAGAACACAATCGAAAAATTGTAAAAACATTTTATCAAATTTTTGTGATATTTCAATTAACTGTGTGTTTTTACATATGCCTGCCTATATTGAAGTATCAAAACCCCTTATAATCATTAATTCTAATTTTCCAAATAATATCAGCAATATTCTTTATGTAGCCCTAAGTCAACAGAACATATTTGATAACTCTCAATAACAAAAGTTTAAAAAATCAAACGATTTCATGTTGACAACCGCACATATATCGTATTTTTTATTTTACAGATTGAAGACTTATTGCACTGTGGACTTGGCAATGACATCAGTAAATATGTTCTCTGGCGTCTACTGAATATTGACAAGTAAGTTTCATTATAAAAAATGACGGATATTATTTAAACCATAATTTAACCGAAATAAATATCATTTGCAGGCTCAATCAAATATTGAATGATTTGGAAGTAGATAGAAGTGACGATTTAAAAATGCATGTACCACCGATGATCGTTCAGAGAGAAAGCGCAGTCATCAAATTTCTATTATCGAATCCTACAGCGGCGCATGCTAAATGGTCATTGAGGCAAATTAAAAATTGTGGCTGTCCCAAAGTTAGGGTGAAACTTACGATTTCCAACAAGTACAATTGTCCGCACAGAAGATTAACAAATTTTGAACCACAATCTGGAGTCATTGAGGTATTGATTAAAAATCATATTTTCTATATTTAGTATTACAGAAAACAGAAAATTTTTAAAAATTGGTTTCACATAAAAGGCTGGAGAAAAAATAGTCGTCAGCATGGAATTGAATTACGAACTATTAGGAAGAACTGATTTAAAGTGGGACTTGCAACTGGAGCATGGTAGACACATTTTCCTTACGATAGACATCACTTGTTTGTCAAGACTTGAAAAAAAGGCTTTTCCTCTTTACGGTAATATTTTCGAACTAGAAAATATTTATATCGGAGATCAGCATGTCACCAAACAGGTATTGAGAAAAAAAACGAAAGGGGAATCGAGATATTTATAAAAAACTGTGTTATAGATTTATTGGATTTATAATCCAACTAAACACGATGTTTCATATTCATTGAACACAAAGCCGATGAAAAAATTTAATGAAAATTACAATTCCGAGATCTTCAATTGTCCTCATGCAACTGGGATTATTCAGCAATTTTCATTTCAGCCAATATTTATAGAATTTCAACCTCGCAGATTAGGCACGTTTGAAGTGAGCCAAAATTTTATATTCCAAAAAAAATACACTAAATATATTTCAATTCTAAAAAATGTAGTTTTATACAATTTTTAAAGGTGATAGTTCCGCTCAAGTTGAACAATGAAACAAGAAAAATTATCATCAGAGGTGAAGGGACGAACGATTCACTCACGAGAATTAATGAAATGACAATTCCTCGGCATGATCTTTTTCAGATTACTGAGACTCCCGTTGATTTTAATATGAATATTATCAATTTGCCTCTGATGCCATTGCACAGTAGAACCACAAGATTGATTATGATTAACAATCGCTTGGAACACGAACTCCTCGCGTACAAGTGGAAGAAGTAAATTAATGTCAAAAATGAAAAAAGAAAGAAACAAAACAATGAACGTTTTGCAGGTATGAGATTCCAGGAATATTGGAAATTGATTTGGAACCAATTAAGGGAAGAATTCAACCAAATTCGTTGCAAACGTGTCGACTGACTGTTACGAGTGGCAGAAAATCGTGCATCGTCGATGCTAACGTTACTTGCGAATTTATAAACCAAAGCAAGAAACGAGCTTACGAGAGGAGTGTCATGATGCAGAAAAAAATGTGCGAAGAGATGAAAAATTACTTTACGATCACTGAGAAAGGGACGACGTTTCAGGTCAGTGAACAATATAAATTTATTTATTAATTCAAGGAAGCTCGAACGCGACAATCAAGTTCAAAAATTTTTATACGTATAAATTGATGACCTCAATAATATTTAAATATATGCAATTTGAATTTAGACACCGGACAACATAATTATAGAAGAGCCGAGTCCTTTTTACAAAGTCCTAACAGTACGATGTCACATCTACGGTCCACAGGATGAAAAAATAAAAATGATATTTTCAGACAGTTTGAAAAATAATCCTCCTAACGAAAAGTTTCTGGACAGGGAAAAAGTTAAACTTTGCGTCCCGAGAGAAAATAGATTTCTCGTTAATTTCATTATCGAAAACATGATCTGGTTCGTTGATCATTAAAATTTATATTTATTATTATTATTCGAAAATAATAATTACTTTAAAAAATGCAGGGATATCTTGCAAAGTGGCGCTATTTGCGACCATCCAAAGTCGAACTTGAAATATTGTCAGATAGCTCTAAGCCCAGTGGAACGGGAGAGGGTACAAAAACGGTCTTACATAATGCCATCAGGAAAAATAGTGGAAAAAATTTTGGACAACGTAAGTCGCTCGTGGATTGCATCCATTCCCTTTCACGATTGTATTATCTCTCATTATTGACCCACTGCAGATGATATTCATGATCGTTCACAAAGAGTTTTCTCTGGACATGACTCATCTGATAAACAAATCGGACGTCAGACAAGCTGCGTATCCGAAAATATGGCAACAGGTGCCAGGCCAAGAGAGAAGATTGGAACAAAGCCCAGAAATGCAATGACTCGCGTAATGAACTTCTCGGAGCGTTAAATACTTTTCCTTTTTTTCGAAATGAATCAGAAGTTGTAATCAATCAAGTGACGAGACGTGCTTCATTCCTAGTTCTATTTAAGAATAAAAAAATGAATGATTTCCACCGCTAACTGGTGTCCACGTAAGGATCTCCGATTCGTCGAAAAACAGCCAGAAATTTGTCGCCCTGGTTTCTCGTCACTTTCTGCCCCTCTTCGGTGCTCTCGTAGAGCTTATCGACCACAGGATCTGCATTCTAAAATATAAGATTGTTGAGATTTATGTTTTAAAATATAGGATTTTCAATAAAGTTCTTACCAATTCTTCTTCGCTGATGCGTTTGAACAGCGGATGCTCTTCGAAGTGTTGAACCATCCATTCGTGCAAGTCTTTCACGTCCGTAACAGTATAGACAACTGCCTTTGAAATATTAATTTTACATCTTTTATTTTAATAATTCTTATTGAACAACTTGTAAAAAGAATTTTGAAAAATTTATATTTACCCCTTCCGCTAGGACGTAAGCATATTCGGCTAGTAGAGTTTTATTAATTATTCGCCATTTGTGTTTTGCTTTCTTAAAGTGTGGATCCGGATAAAGGAAAAACATCTTTTTTAGCTAGAAAATCAAAGCTTTTAAAATTCCCATTTGTCATAGATATAATTACCGTTCTTTGTGAATATATAAATTATTTTGATTTCTAATAAAACCATTGCTAATAATTTGCAAAAAAAAGCTCTTGCAGATTCATTATTAATCCTTTATATTTGGAATTTGAAATTTTTGGAGTTTCTATTTTTCTACATTTAATTGGATAAAGCTTGAAACATTGTATTACATACATTGTATTACATTACATTGTACTACATTTAATTGGATAAAGCTTGAAACATTGTATTTATGTATAAATATTTTTTTGAGCAAAATAAACTAGTCCCGTTCCTATTATCAAGTTTCCTATCTGAATAAAATCATGAAGTTATTACAAAATCTAGACATGAAAAATTTTTGGATGTAAATTTAGATGGCTCATATAAATGAGATTTCTGTATTGAATGGAGCTGTTTTTAATTTCTTTTTTCTATTTCAATGTAATCTGACAATTTCCTTCATAGAAATCTTTTGAACAGAAAAAAAATTTACAGAAAAATTTACCTGTCCTTTGTGAAAATAGTTTGGCAAATATTTCATTGCATTTGTTCTGAGACAAGCAATGTTTCCGTACTTTCCAGGATTTAGAGATCGCAATGCAGCTATTCTGTCCATCACGTAATCAGACACTTTGATTCTGATCTCCATACCAAGCATGAGACTGTCGGGAAACATCGTCGATAAGGTAACTTTTGAAGAAAGAATCATATTATTTATTTAACATCATTATCATAAGAATTTTTTTTTGCAAAAAAAAATTGAACCTAATAATCCTCCGTAGCCACATCCAATGTCAGCGAACTCTACTTGTTTCATTTTTCCTTTGGACTCTTTACTTTCTTCATCGTTTGCCAAGAAATCAGGATAAAGCATACTCCAGTCCATGTCGTCTGGTTTCCTAGGACTAATAAAAAAAAATTAATTGAACACTCCTGCAGTTTAATAACAAGTTCAATTAAAAATTGATATTTTTCAAGCACAATGTCATAGGAATATACACAAAAAAACGTGTATGATGTAATAACACGCAAAATATATATTTCAATATTTTAATGATATTTATTAATATTGATAACTGTGTAATACTTAAATATATGAAAAAGGTGTTAACTATATTCACCTTCAATGTAAAATATGTTGTACCAGAGATGGCAAGTGTTTGAAGATTGAACAGAAACATTTTCTTACTTTTATCTATCAAATCAATAAGAACATTTTTACTTACTATTCTATACAATGATCCGCAATGGGGTTGGAATGCGCCCGTTGTCTATAGTACTTCTTCTGTGGCAATGACAACATTTTTCTATTTTATCACGTCTCTTATGCATACGAATTTTTTGAATCGCTGAATATAAACACCGGAGCGCAGCTCCGTTGAGGTTATGTTCTCCCGGTTCCGAAACTTTTATTTACACAAACCAGTAACAATTATTCCTTGCATAAAAAATATATCTATCACGAATTCAAAAAAACAGATAATCATTGAATTTTATTTATTACTAACGAATTTTAGTAACACGTAAAAAATAATTTTCCATGTATAAACGACGAAGAATTCGCACGTGCGTAACACATGATTCGATGCTCGACGTTCAACGACGATAATAATAATAATAATAACGTAATCAGCTGTTGGCGAGCGACGCGCCAGTGCGCGGCCGAACGTCGAAGCAGACGTTGGTGGCGGAGCGGCGTGGGAAAAGAGAACAAAATTGCACAAGGATTGAGCGACGAGCGAGCAAGACAGAGCTCTCTCACGGTAGGGTGAATTGTTCGAGGTTCGATCTCGCGCGTTTCTCGCGAGGACGGAAAGCCTCTTTTCCTTTTCCTCTTCGTACTTCGTAGTTTACTGACAAATCGCGCGGTAAGATGTGAGAGCCAACTATTTTTTTCGCGAGTGCGTGTGTGTGTGTGTGCTTCCTGACACGTGACAAAAGGGCAAAGAACAAAGAGACTTTCGTCTCGACTCGAGTGTTTTTGTTGATTCTTGTATTAATACTTTTTTTATTTAGTCGAAATTTGTGTAGTACAAAGTGTGAGAACGGCGCTGTGAAAAGTCAATACCAACGAAGAAACTGATTGACGATTTTTAGGTGAGATTTACGAATTGGTTCGTTCGAACTCGTGAAGCTTTTCGATGCTTTGTATGCATTTTTATACTTAGTCCGAAGTAGAGCTACGTCATCTCTAACCTCAACGATGATTCTGAGTACAAAAACTAATCGTTGATTTTCGTTTCGATACGTAAACATTAATTATTATTTTTTAATTGAAACATTATTTGAGTTAAAAGCGGCGCGGTTCGTACGGAGCTTCGATAACAAAGAGCAACCTCTTCTTTTGTGTCCTTCGTCGGGGTTTTCTCGGTTGGCGCTTCGTCGAATTAGAGCACAGCCTTGAACCCGTAGTCGATACAAGTAGATCTCTATATCTATCGCTCCCTTGGATCGCTTCCTCGTGCTCCGTTATGACGAAATCGGGTTTTTTATCAACATGTTCCGTTACAGTTTAAAATTTTTTTTATCAACGAATCTTGAGTGTATCGATGATCAAAAATCGGAGATGAAAAATTAGAAACAAAGTTAATTTCTCAAAATAGTGAGCCTAAAAAAAACTTTTCAAATATTTTTCGCTTTGAATCTACTGTCATTGGTATTTTTGTTGAATTACTCTTATTTTCGGATTGGTGATGAAAACTCGACACTTAGTAACTGGATTCTTTTTTCTTATCGACAAATTTTTTTCTATCGCCACTCGAGAGGGAAGCATAAAAACGAAATTAGAGTCTCGAGAAAGCGAGCTTCGAAAAAAAAAACTTACAAGCGTATTTCTCATCTTCCCATCAATTTTTATCATTGTATATCGATTTTTAATGATTATTCTTACTTTCAGACTTAGAGTTGTATCGCGACACTTATGACCAAGTCCCCGACAACGACGTATCGATTTTTCAACGACTGGTGAGTTTCAAATTTTCTGTTCTCTTTTCCAAACTAAAATTATCGTCGAAGAAACACCAGAAAAATCGTAAAATTAGAACTTTTCAAGCGTTATATAAATATAGGCACATCATCTTTACACCAAATTAACATTAAAATATTTTTTCTTTATTACACTAATGCGAAAATAACGTTTCAAATCGCATCGTGGATTCGTTATAAATCAATATGATCGGTTTTGATGGCTCTCATTCATTTGACGTTGTCTCTTTTTTTTCAAAAGTCAACTGTCGAGCTATCTTGTAGATTTGTATTTGTAAATAATACTCGAACGAATATATATGCGTACACTCAGCGTGAAATTTCTTGCGAGGAAATAGAGTGTGATCTCGCGTTACATCGCGATTATTCCATTGTCAGTCGTTCACCGGCTGTCAGCCATTCATTTCCTTACTGTAAGGAATATTTATCCGCTGTCGAACGATTCACAATCAGTTCGAGAATTTAAAAAATATTTTCACGCGATTCTCAATGTGAATTTATATTATTTATCGTTCTGCGTACGTACCTCGATAAATTTTTGTATATAGAAAAAAAACATTAGTGCACAAAAATGAATTCCTGGCTTACCGATCCCCGAAGTTGGTTCGATCCTGATTTTTATTCGGTAATATTTATTTTTATTATACGAGAGAGGACCAATTTGGTGCTTATAATCTTGATCTCTCGCTTCGATAACTCTATCGAATCGTTCGTCGTCGAACGTCTCTATTATCCGTAGGAATCTTATCAATTTTTTGCGCATTGATCGGAATATAATCGTATAAAAAAATCTGCGAGAGTCCGGTTGGTACAGTTGTTGACAAGAATTTTTATGTTTTTTTTTTGTAAAGTGCTCTGAATAATCCCGTGATAGAAAATCTTAATGACTAAATGATTATTCTTTGTACGTGTTATTGAATATTTATTAATTTTCCGTACAATATTATGAAACTTATCGACTGCTTTAAATAAATTATTTTCTATCTCTGAGGTTATATCTACTAGATTTTGATCGTGCACTCATATCGAGCATGATCATGATTTTGATCATGCACTCATATCGAGCATGATCATGATTTTGATCGTGCGCTCATATCGAGCATGATCATGATTTTGATCATGCACTCATGTCGAGCATGATCAAAAATGATAGAAAATGAAACGTGTATAAAAGTTTCATTGTTTTCGGTAACACGTTTTGTGTACAAATTAATGTATCTATTTGTGTATTTAATATTGTTTTTTATTATGGAAAAAATCAGTGTCTTGGACAATATCTGGATTCGTTTGACCCTAGTGTGGCAAACTATGTTAGGATAGGCTGCACGTGGCAGTCGTATACAAAAGTTTGTGGGGAAATGATGAAATTTTTTTTTTTTATACAATTTTTAAAATTTTGTTTTGCTTCTAAATATGGAGAGTATTGGTGAAGAGGCTCTTATGAAAGTTTTCATTCTTGGCCGGTATCTTGAAGAGAATCTACTGTAAACTGGTCGGAATCCCGCCATTTCTATTATTATAGTAAAATGATTTTTCTCCTCTATCATCACGATATTATAGTTGCATTTCATTGGGCAAAGCTTATAATGATTTCATACGAAGATATACGAAATAAATGAAGCTCTCTCCATCGCGGTGAATTTTAATTTTAACCAACATTAATTTTTATTTTAACTTTTAACTATACTATCCTTCTTCCAAAAGTCATTTTATTGATTTAAATTCCTTCCTGATCGTACTGAATGTCAAAGTTGTATCATATCGTACAAATATAATCCGTGATGGTAATTCTTCATGTTGCATGTCTCCGAATGAATTTCCAATCATTAAAAATCCTTCAAAGAGTCACGCATACGATTGAAGTAATATTGCTTGTGAAATTCGAGCCTAACGAGAAGTTTTAGTCCTGTTTTTTTAAAGTCAACCCTTAAAGACTACTATGAATTTTCTTACATTAATTTCACAAGTTGGTATGAATAAGGAATTTTTTTATTGTACGTTTCTGCAATTGTTGGAGCGAAAAGGTCCGTTATGTGTACCAAGATGAGAGATCGCGTCACGAATCGCGTCACGCACTTGCGCACACGACGGTTATCGCCTCGTCGATAGCGGTTTGTTCATTTTATTATTTTTATTTTATACGAGAGAAAAAAATTGTGACGACAGTCGAAATATAGATTTACTCTTGTTTTTAGCGATTCAGTGAATTTCGAAAGAATTTTTCTTTTTTTCCATCTGTACAAACATGATTTCTTGCAGAATACTCCACCGAATATTGTTCTTGCTTGGAGCGCTTTTGCGAAACGATGCGACGAAACGCGATCAGGGTTGAGTTTACATGTCAATGCTATTGGCGATTGTATCGACTCGGCTTCATGGCTTCAGAGCCACGTGTGGTTCAAGCCCGTACATTGTTATTGAGAATTGAGCATCAATAGACCTTGACATTGACCATGGATTTTAATCCAGATTACTCGGGATTTTATGTTACTTCACGTGATTGACCTCGATATGAATCGATCCTCTCACATTTCTATGCAGGTATTTCCAGTTTTATTGAAAATTCTCTAGAAAAAAGCAGAAAGAGAAAAATTAGGAAGAAACCCCACGTATATTTACGTTCTCACTTTTACTGCAGAAAAAATAATGATTTCGACCTTTGAATATTTTCGTAACGACTCTGCACCTTTACCTTTGCGATCTTATCATTAAAGGTCATAAACGAACCGATACGAGGCCGAGAACATTTTATTCGTTCCATCTCGAAAGTTAGATGTTTATCATATGATTTTATTAAAGTCACGTGAATGATTTTATTCGAGATTGAGGTAATATCTGACTTGCATGGCAGGAGAGACGCTTCAGAAAAAATTGTTTAATTACTGGTCTATAATCGTGGGCACAAGACTGGAGTTGATTTTTGAAACGAGAATTTTTGGAGTAATGATTCAATGAAATTGGATAATTAATTATTATTATATCATTATAATGACATTTTTTAGAGTCTGCAAAATATTCGACAATTTTATCTTCACAATTAACTAACAACAATAATATAGGATTTTTTTTTGAAAAATACATTTTTATGTAAACTCGTTTAAAAATTTCATCAAGTATACGGATCTTGGATTGGCATTTTTATACTTCCGCTTGCATCAGACAGTACGACGACTCGTGTGGAGCACGTGGGAAATTTTGATGATCTCATGACTTTTAAAATCGGAACAATTTCACATTGAAACTGAAATTTCTTCAACATTTTCGAATTTTAGAATCTTGATTAAACCAGAATATTACACCACCAATTAAATTTGATTGAAAATCTTACAAGCTGTATTTCTGAACTTAATAAAATCTTTTTAAACTTAATAAAATACCAGGAATTTTTTAAAAATAAACTTCGACTTTAAAAACATCTTTGAAACAATTTGCAAAATTTTTGGTACCTTTTTTAATATTTGGAGACTTCGATGCTCTACCACGTGGTATAATCATTCATCTACGTTTTGTTCCGTTCTCGTCGCGTTCAGATTAGCGCGCTTACACCCACTCTCGTATCCGCTTTTACGCTCGCTCGGAGACTATTGTTAGCAAGTACACGAGGCCAACGAGAAATCTCCCGCGTACGTTCATCGTCGTTCCTGTAATAATGCAAGATCAGTCGGTCCGCAATCACCGTACGCGCAACTCCGACGTTTCCGCGATTCATGCGTCTCGTTTGATCAATGTCGGCTCAATAAATTTTCATGCTTCGAGTTACGAAAATGTTTTTCGCAAAACACGGTAGAATAGGAAAACACAAAAATATAGAAAATTTGAAATTTCTTCAACTTTGATCATTTCTCGCTCCAGAATATGCAGTCGGAAGTTCTTGTGGTGTTGAATAAAAGTGAATGGCAATTTGATTTGACTCAAACCAGACGATTAAAGGACGTACATTTTTTCACGGAATGCAAACTAAAACTGGCGAGAAACTAAAACTACGTGAAATAAACAGCGAGTGCATATCCTTCGCGAACGATGAAGAAAAATGCGAATGATAACAGGTCAATTTAAATATTAAAAGAAAATTGTGCGATAATAAATAAATAGTGAGAATTGAGGTAGCTCTTCGAGTGCTAAAAAAATTTTAACAGTTTCCTGTCAGAGTAAAGTTATTATCGGTATAGTGCACGTGTCGGCGTCGAATTTCCGCAATAATTCTTGGCATCGATTTCTTTGAAACATTTTCATAATAATCCAACTTCGTAGATTTATTCCTGATGTTTTTTTCTTTCTTTGTTTCTGATGATCTCGAAAGTCGTCGGTGAGTCATTCGTCATTGTGGCATTGGAGTCTCTTCATTAGAATTCTATGCTCGGCCAGCGCAAGATAATCGTAAAATAAATTCGTTACATTAAATAATTATTAAATTGATTATGCGTATCATACATTTTTTTCAAGAGCAAAACTAGGACATAGAGTAATAATTATTGCATTTTTACATGATTTTTATCTTTCATAAATATGTAGTTCTGTTTACTTATGGAATATGATAGTTGTCAATTTTAGATACTCACATGAAAAATAATTCATCAACGGGGAGAGCCGAATTTCGCTTGTAATTTTATTAATTTATTTTTTTCACAAATCGACAATCCTGTGTAATTTTTTGTGCTATGTGCTTTAAGTTACAAATGTACGTACTATCGTGCGAATTTTTTTTCCGTGATCAGAAAAGTAAAATAAGATAAAATAAAAATACAAAAAAATTTTTTGCCGATATGTACAGAAACGTAATACGCTCTGCAGTCAAAAAATATTCATATTAAAATTCCCAAATTCCAAAAACAAATTAATTTTATTACTTTATAATTTCATATTAATATAGACACCCTAAGAAATTAAAGACAAATAGCAATTCCCGTTTAAATCCTTTAAGGCGATCGAGTCCGATTCTATATAATCTTAGATAGTAAAAGATTGTTTAATATGGAACGTGTAAATATAAAAGACCTATAGTCAAAGTAAGAATTGCTCAGAGCTGCGGCACACTTCATTGTCATCGCCATTATCGCTTTCTCCCTCTGTCTTTTTCATTTTCTCTCCGGATCTATCTTTGTTTTACGATTGACACACTTTCGCGAGTTCTACAAACCCGCAAAAATATTACACACCCGCGATACATACGCGAGCTCTGTACAGATTAAAGTTTCGAGTCGCGAATGTTTCTTGCTCGTTCTCTCTGTCCTTCTCTTACGTTTCCTTTTTTTTCGCGAAGACCGTGAGGCTTTATCACGCGTGTCTCTCGCTAATCCTCGCGTGCCGATAATCCCCAGAGATGAGTCTCTCATCTTTTATTTTTTCTTTCTTTCTCCCGTCCATTTCCGTGCGGTATTTATGACCGTGGTATGAACTCGTGAAGGAAGAGGACACGGCGATAAATCGTCCTTCCGCGAAACACTCAAAACATATACGTGAAAGTATGTCTCATAGTTCGTTACGTGCTTGAAAAAAAATCTCGAGAAAGTGCTCGTGCGAAATTGCACAAAAAAAGGAACAGTGTAAAAGTCGGACCGAGGTTTATCAAAGCGTTGAGCGCGATACGTGGTTATCACTTTTCTTCCTCTCTCGAACTAAATCTTACATTTTCAAAACGTGATATTTTGTGCAAAAATGTAAATAAAAATTTCCTCCCTCGTCTGCAGACGGTTCACACATTTTTTCGTCTCTGGCATAATTCATTTGCGCGGCGGATTATTCTTATCGCTATCTTAAGTTTTTTGCGATTCATTTTTGTTTACGGCATTCAAGAGTTAAAAAATTAACAAATGTCTGCCTTTATATGCGTAGTATTAACTTTTTTGTCATTTATGATTTGTGTCAGTGGCTGCATGATCATTTTTAAAATTGATGCATTAGAGATTTGGGATTTGAATTAGTGATGCTTTGATTGACACTTTGAGAAAAAAGTTGTGAAAAGCGAAAAAAATGTCGCATTTGAAATCGAAGCCATTGGTGTCAAGTCCAAGGACTTACCGACCGGTTATTGTTCATGGAGATTCACGGAGAAATCAATTCGCGATTCTCCGGGGACGATCGCAGGATATTGTGCATCGTATCGAGCATCGCTTCCACGAGGTAAAAAAGCATCGATAAAAAATGTATTTCGTTGATTAAAAGATTTTTTTTCAGTGCTTTTGAATTAAGAACAAAATTTTTATTAAAATAAATGTTCTCACATAAACTAATTTTTAAGCGTGCTGATTTTTCAAGACAAGTCATCTAATTATGAGATTTATATAAATATACAATTGAATATATGTTCTGAAGAGTTCTAAAGAATTCAAATTGCACTGCCACTGTCAAAAGCTTCTAGAATTTGTTTTTGGAATTATTCCTATAGATGAAAATATTGAGTTCATGAAGCAATTAATTTACAATAACGTGGGTGCTTTTTTCTTGAAAATAGAAAAATAAAAAGCCAGCATATGGATTCGTGTGTTCCATAAGATTTCATGCATTCTTTTATTTATTACGTTTCACATGGAGAGAATCATAGGTTTATCCTGAAGATTATTTTCTCTCTCTGATAGTTTTAAACGCTGGTAGTTGATTTTTACATAAATGTATATTGAGAGAGTGCCCACAAATTTCAGCAATTTCTTATAATTTTTTATCAAGGGGCCATACATTCTTAACAAGATCTTTCGCTGAATGACCTCCACTGCAGTTGAGACTGATGTTGAATCTACGAATTAACTAAATACTTGAAAATAAAAAAAATATCATTGATCAATTGATCGAATTTTATGGAGATATGAACAATGTAATATTAATAATTATATGCATTTTACATTAAAAATTCTACTTCTCTAATTTTTGCACATCTTGAAGACATGCTTTGGCTCTAAATTCCGATTTCCAATTGTCTCTAATTTCCAATTTAGCAATCAACTCTTATAATCATCTTAAAATGTTTAGACTAGTTAAAACAAAAATGTTTAGACGAGCTGAATAACATCAAACGAAAAATCCAATTTATTTTGAATTTTTAGACGTAAAATTGAAATTGCTTTAATGAGCGTTAAGGTTTAATAATAGGCAGAATTTCAGTATGGAAAGAGTCCGTAATGAAGACACATGCAGACAAAAATATTTGTCCGGTATGTTAGAAATTGTCTCGCGAATATTCAAACCCAAAATACATTTGGCCGGATTCAGTTATTCTCTCGGGGTGAGCCAATTAAATTTCATCGTCGCAGTCGAGAATTATTTCGATGGAGTTGCATATATCGCAGTATTTTGACTCGACGGTAGAAAGCGAACGAGAGTGAAAAAAAACGTATCGAAATATCGAGATGCATTCTGCTCTTTGCGATCACTTTTCTGGCTCGCTCATTTTTATTTCCATCATTTTTCCTCGACGAGTCTCTTTTGGCAAAGTCAAGTACATGAATTACTACATCGTAACACATTGTGCGCGGACTCGACCTTTTGTATACGTCACTAAATATGAAAAATGTCTCCTCGAGATTCTAGAAGAAATTTTCATTTACCTCGACACACATTTTGCCCCTTGTACTTTACGAATTTACTTGACCCAGATTTTACGATCTACTTCCCTTACAATATTTTAGTCGATCATCAATTAATATGGAAGAACTGTTAACAAAATATTAAGTAATATTACTCTCAAATTAATTTATGTTAATTGAAAAAAATTATACATGCACGTATTTGCACGATTGCTTCGCAATCGTGTCGCTGTTATGATAATGGGACCTTGATATTATATTTTTCACCTCAAATTAACTCGACACGGACGGTGTGTAAAATTTCCTCTGGCCTTATGAAAAAAAACAGCACGAGACTAGAGATAGTGTATCTCCAAGACGGTGGCCATTCGTGTAATTCGTTATCAGTGAACCTTCGTGACCAGGAGTTCGTTGAGTATCCATTCTCGTCTTCGTTCGATTTCAGTTTGCTCCGTCGCGAGAAGGAGATCGCTCGTGTTAGTCTCCATTGTCCATCTATAAAATTTCCATTCGAACGAGCAATCGGGAAAACTCGAGATAAGCGCATAAAGCTTTTGTTCGAATTGCAAAAATTTTCGGAAAGTATAGAAAGGAAGGAGATATCGAGAGAAATGTGAAATCTCGCCGTTTATTTTTTGTCCGAAAAATAATAAAACGTCATAGTGTGTTAACTTTTGTTTTTTTTTCTATTGAACTGCATCGAAAAAAACTTGCTCACTTCTGCGAGAAACGAAAAAATTTTTTTAATGTTATCTCAAGGATTGTCTGACTTCTAAGAAGAAGGAAAATGGTTGCGATAAGTCGCGAAATCTTTTTTCGCGTTGTTAATAAGTACGTTCAGATCGATATCGCGAGGCGCAACCGTCGGGATAAGTGAATTATATCGTGATTCATAAGTATTTAATCACCTGTAAAATGCGACGGAACAAAATGACAAGTTTGCGAACGTATATCCGAAAGAAAAAAAGAACTCGAACGTGCAGATGACGGTTAATTTCCATCCATTCTTGATACCATTCCATTTTTTTGATTGAAAACATTTCGTGCCAAGTGCAGTATGAATTGGAAAAAAAATGTCGCCCGCTGTCTGATGATGTATCAATTTGAATCAGTATTCACAGATTTATGAAAAATCGATTTGTAGTGTAAATTGTTTTTCTCTTATCGAGTAAATTCTTTTATCGCGGCTCTAAAAATTCAAAGATTGGAATAACAGAGAAACCTGGAAAAGAAATGTTTAACTTCAGAAAGAAAAGTATGGACGTAAAACTGAAAATTGAAGATCAGCCAGACGAGCGGTCGAGTCTGTTGCGAGTAAGGAACGACGACGAGCGTTCCACTGGTAGCGCTTCCACAAGCTCCTCAAGTATTTCATCGCTCGTACGCGGGAGCGCCCCATATAGATCCTCCTATGGATCGATACAGGCTTGTCATCAAGCTGTTAAGTCATTCTGGAACCGAAGCAAACAGGTATCAAAACAAATATTACGGAAGGATAAGATAAAATGAAAGTTGTGCCCGATTAAAGAAATTCCTGCGAGCTGGTCCGTAATCGTTATACGTGATGAAAAATGTTTCTCAAGGGATTTACTATGGTAACGGTTGATTGAACGAGATTGGAATATTGAACAAAAACCATTTAAGGTGGTTCGGAAGAAACAAGTAAAAAATCGATCTACGTTTAACCTTGTTGTGTTTTGAGATTTACGGACACTGTAATATCAAACTAATCGATTAAAAAAAACGAAAAAGTTTCATCGTACCGTTTTTAAGATATGAACGCTTAGAGTTTCACAAAAATACATGTGCTCTTATGCAGCTCACGAAAATTTCGCCGGAAATGACAGAATTACGCAAAATTTAGAAGTTTGATGATATAATTAAAAATCATCATACGAAACATTAATTAATTAAGAAGACTCCTGCCAAATTTCCGAATTTTTTACCGCACCGTTTTTTGTTATCGTTTATTAAATTTTGATATGCAGCATCTATCTCTTTTTACTCGGCAGATCTCAGCATACTATAGTAGCCACGCATATGCTGGTCAAATGAGAGCTTAAAAAAATCTTTATTACAAATAACTAGTGGAATAATATAAAAAATTTCGCATTCGATCATCAAATAAAATAGAAATATAAAAACCTTGAGTTTACCCTGCACACCCTGTTCGGGTTTTTACAGCTTTTTATGCCTTTCATTGCCTTTATTTTCGTGCCTTTATCGTTTTGCCCATACGTATGCCTCCATATTCGGCCTATTCGAAAGCTCCAGAAAAAGCCACCTCCCGCTCAGCGTTGACCAGTCAGTCGGTACGAGCTAAGCGATCACCCATCCAAGTATTGGTCGCGTCCAATGTCGCTTAACTTGTGGGTCCGCCGAAACTCGGCACTGACCCCGGGTCCACTACTGGGCTTTAAAATAGAAATATATTTTTGTAATATGATTTCGGTACTTTTGAAAGATTTATCAAAAATTCAAAAAATCTATTGAAGTTATGAATTTGATTTCCCGTTTTTATTCTGAACCACCTTAATAAAATTATTTTTTAACGTCTTTGGTTGCGCCAACTACATCATTTCGATAAAAAGTTATTGAATTGGAAATAATTTCTTCAAAGCGATATTAGTGTCGATTTTATGTTACAACATTCAATATCAAAATGTAAACCAACGAATTCAGAACAGTACTCTTCTGAATTCGTTGTGTGAACTGATCCTGTGTATTTGGATTTTATTTGAAGATGATTAATGAAAGAATGATGCTTGTGGAAAAAATCAGCTCTCGCAGAAAAAATATTATTATACATTGTAATTTAGATCCATACAAATTCGATTATATAAGATGTCATCTTCGACTTTGATTCGCGAAGATGTCGAGACTACCCTGGTGCTTCGGTTACATGATTTTTTATCCTTGGACAAAATATCCGCGGATAAAATATCTAAGCATATTGTAAAGTCATACAGTACACAGATACAGTTCGGCTTTTCGCATCTATCGAGGTAAATTGGTAGCGGGGGGTACGAGAAACAGCACTCTTAAGGTAGTACTACCGCTAGGTGCCGTATAGACGCGGGGCGGGGCCCCTTTTTGCAATTTTTGTAAAATTAAATTTGAGAACAGTCTCTATTGTACCTAGTAAATTGCGTGTGCGCGAATGAGTGATCACGAACAATAGTACTAAACGACAAATCTGCTACATAGTAACGCGTAAATCATAATATTATATAAGCTAAAATAAAATTAATTAATAAAATCAAAATGTCCGGCACGGATATGGACACGGATGAAAAAGATGATCAAGAGGGTATACAACCGAGCACCTCGAAGATTTTGAATCCTTCATCCAAAAATTACGCCAAACGTCGTAAGAAAAGATCAAAAAGAGAAGCTGGAATTAATTCCTCTGATAGTCAACCGGAATTGAGAGACAAAACAGCTCAAGATAATACATTTAAAACACCATCGACAACCAACAAGTCCAAACAGTCAACAATCACAGAAGATCAAACACTTCCTCCAACACCAGTGGAAAACGTCAATAAATTTAAGACGCTCTTCTACATAAATGCGATGAAAATAAAATCTCGCTTAGAAATGGCGAAAGAATGGAATAAAATAGACCCGTTTTCTAAGGATATCATATTACAAACCAAGAAAGGGTTTTTGCTAAAATCCAACGCCAGTAAAGACAGAATCGAACATCTATTGAATAAACTTGTCAACACGAAGACAATTGAGAGTTATATCGAAACCACACTAAGAAACTCCACACGCACACAACAAAGCCCACCTGAGACTTATGCCGCAGTAATAACACAGGTAGATTACGATATCGACGATAACACGATTAGCCAAGCTCTCAACAACAACAATATTGAGCACCGATTCTGTAAGCGAATTATTTCAAAAGCAACGTCCAAACCTACGACATTGATCAGAGTGATCACTGGAAATGCAGACTCGTTTCATAAATTGATGTCAAACGGACTATTTTTATATAATAAACACTTCCGAGTCTCTCCAAGCACGCCTCCGCAACCGCTTCCTCAATCATGTGCAAAATGCTCAGCATTTTCTCACACAACCGAAAACTGCATGAATAAACTACAATGCAGCAAGTGCAACGGAGAGCACCGAACTGAGAAATGCAAAAGCAACCTTCCGACAAAATGCTCACGTTGCAATACGACTGATCATGTGGCATGGTCCATAAAGTGTCCATATCACCCAAAAAAACCTGTCGAGGGGATTCCGAATCTTCAAATTAAATCCCTGAATAAAAAATCCAAGGAAATAGACGCAGAAATCACTACCAACAACCGTGTACATGAGCCAGTCACTACCCACGACTTTATTATCAACACCTACCTGAGAAAAATAAACAAACCTTCGAATAACAACAGAGACGAATTAATCAACAAACTAAAGGCAAGATTCTTGAAAGAGATGAGAATAGATACGACCGTAATATTCACCGGAAACTGGATGTACATACTTATGAGAGACATGGATCATCCAGAAGAACCATCCGCAACTCAACCTCTCAGAGGAACTTCTCAAGTAATGCACCAAAATGGAATATAAAATGATCTACGGAAATGTCAACAGTTACAGAAATAAAAAACATATCATTAATCATACCATCGAGCAAAATCAAATCAACTGTACGGCATTCGTAGAAACTAAAACAGACCTGAATACGAGTGTGAATTATCGAAATTGGTCTACAATTCCTCAACATGGAAATATTATCAACAGGAACCTACGAGGCGGAGCTCTCTTCCAATTTCATCCCGGAACAGCTGTAAGAAAAGAAAACCCGCCAGTAATTAACGATCAAAGAAATAACGCTC